>LPNX010297283.1:97898-289189 GCA_001517045.1 Pseudotsuga menziesii | reverse complement strand
GTTAGAAACATTTCATAAGGAATATTTATATTGGCAAACACATATGCATAAATATATGATCATGCAACTACTTTATCCAATACAACATTCATCCATATCGCACTGAAACTTTCTAGATGCCTTCCGTCTCTACCAGGACAACATTGGGATTGTGCACTAATCCAATATGTCAGCAAAGAGGTTTCATTTTAGATAAGTAGCAATGAAAAATTTGTATAGCACCATGAGCTACTTACCCATATGCATATTAGTAGTATACTGTCATTAATGCAAACATCCTATCATGCATAATACAATAACTGAATATAAACAAATACATAACAAAACAATATCATGAAATGACAATTGAATACTTATCTTTATTTGTTTCATGGGTATACTCCTTCTTGAGTCTTCAGCTTCATCGTCTTCTTCATATGCTGAGGTGGATAAGAAGTTCTTCAAGAGTTGAGTTCTTCATATTCCTCATTGCTTGAGGGATCTTCTTTGGATGGGAAGAGCTTGATCTTCAATTTCTCCCACCTTCTCTTCTTGAGCTTCTTCTACTTGTGAGTTCTCTTTCTAGAGACTATTGGGAGTAATCACTTCCTTTTAGCACATATTCCTCACATGAATGATAAACAAATACCTGGGAGGCCATTCAAGGTGGCCATCACCACTTTTGCATTCTTCACTTTTTCTTTTACAGCTTCAAGTTGTTCTTTGATTTGAGAGACTCTTATGACTGCATGGTCTCTGCATTCTGTATCTTCACATTCTTCAATTGGTCATATTCTGATTTTGTTCTTCCCTTCAAATAGCTTGAAATTCAGGAAGACCTTCAACATCATTGCTTGCAATAGGTAGTGCTCTGTAATGCACATGTGCAAGCCTTCTATGCCAAAGCTCATTTGGCTCTACATGGATTAAGGCTTGTTCGGGATGGCCCTTCAATTCATACAAGCCTCCTTCTTGTTCTCCAATCACTACCACATCATCGATAGTCTTTCCTTTTTAGCCACATGATGATTTGACCATCTATGAATGCAACCTGCATTCCAGAGTCTAGCTTGTATGAAGATTCCTCACTACCTTTTATTGGATATTGGTAGTCATCTACAAGTTTCACCTTATGAGGTGATTCATGTTCTGATAGTCTTACAAAGGATTCCTTGAATCCCATCATATGTTTGGAGGCCCCACTGTCTATAATCCAATCATCACTTCCATGAGTAATGTCACCTATGAGAGCTGATATTAGAACATATTCATCCTCACTTGAAGAATCTTCACTTTCATATCTGGATCTCTTTTCTGGATGGTTCATCATCCTCTGCAGCATGAGCATGATGTCTTCTTTGGCCTTGACCAAGTTCTTCTTGTGAAAGGCTTCTAACCTCGTCTCCCTCTGAAACTGGAACCTCTATACTCATGTAGGTGTCCAATCCATTTTCTTCAGAGAGATCATATACTTCGAGGCTTGGAAGTTTTCAACTTCCCCAAGCTTGTCACCAAGCTGATGTGATATATCATATTGAAATGAGAACCTCAAATGGAAATAGCAAAGGATTAGATCTTACCGATTTGAGGTGTTCGCCCTTGTCCTGGAGTTTGTTGATCTAGGGTTTGTCGCAGAAACCCTAATTTTAAAAACTTGGAATCTTTCAGATCTTATTGGATGAACAGATAGATCTCTTCAAATGGATCTGTCCAATGTACTCCTTTTCTGAAAACAGTGAAGGGAAACTCCCGGAACAGGAAGCCCTAATTTTCTGATTTCTTCTGCAGAAATTCCTGTTACTGTTTCTGTGATATCTCTGAAATTACTGATCCTATGTGTCTCAAATTTCTCACTGAGGTAACTTCGCATGTAACTGATCCAAAACCAGGGTTTTCATCAGAATTGGTTTCACCATTTTTGGATTTATGATCCTTTTCCCAAGGTGACCTGTTACTGGAATGTTCAGAACAGTGAAGTTGTACGGCATTCCACGTGTCACTGGTTCATCTTCTGAGTCTGACCTTCAGACAACAAAAAGTACAGTCTGTTCCCTTTCTGTAACATCTTCAGGAATTTCATTTGGACCTCTGTAGCCCAAGATATTGCAGATCTCCCCAGGTGTCATGTTTATGGATGATTTCTGGAAGAGGCTGGAACCCTAAATTGGAGAGATCATATCTCCTGGAATACAGTGAATCAGAGGCTTCCCTTTGGACACAGTGTTCATCACGATTTTTTCTTCGGCTCCTACAAGTTTCAGCTTCTGAGACTTCGCAAATATCAGAATATAGTGACTGTACCAAAACTTAGCAGTTTTAGTATTTAGGGTTTCTCCTAGCTAGGGGTCAAACTAGGGTTTGACTTTCCCGGAGATTTACCCAACCAAATTTCTTGATCCAGGTCTCTAAATTTCGGTTTTGATGAGGATAAAAATCCTATGCTGGTCTCACTCAAAAATTCCTCTTCTATAGAAATCCCTAATTTCCACATCGAAACTGAAAATGCTTGAAATTGAATTCCGCATCGACAGAACGATGCACCATTTAATGGAGAGTCATCTTAGCATACTTTTGCTGAAAATATGTGGAGGAAGATTCACAAAATATGAAGCCCTAGTTCCTGTAGCTGCACAATGTCTTCTTCTCAGGTTAGCTCTGATACCATGTTTGTTTTTCAACATTTAAGCTAGCATTATGATAAGATCTTTTCACTGAGAGAATAACAAGCACAGCAATCACATAAGCACATAACAAGAGACAAGAGACACAAAGATTTTAGGAGGGGAAACCATAAATGGAGAAAACCCCTCAACTTCCTCTAAGATAGTATCACCACAAGATGTGATCCCAAAACAGTAAGATGACCTCCCTTCACAACAGCAGCCTTCTGTCTTCTGTCAAGCCCAAGAATTTCCTTCTCCAAAAGTGCGCCACACTTGAGAGAGCAAGGGAGCTAAGTCACAAGTTATAAATAGAGAGACTCTCACTCTCTATTTATATTCTTCCGTTGACTTGAAGTGCACTCAACCATGTAGGCTTAACTTACAATTACTTACTCGAGCCTACACCTTAATTAGTGTATAATAACCCAAGTGCCCCGAAACTGTGGGGATTACCTAATGACTTGATATGACTTGTTTACATTATTAATCCTCCTGATCGGAACATCGGGGCATGACCACATGACTCAAATACATAATAGAAACATCCCGGAATAAACATCGGGTTACAATACATAAGATACATAGAAGAATACATTCCGAAGTTACATATACATCAACATAAATATCTTCTTTGTATCTTTAGGGTTTCTTCCAAATCTTTCCTTCAATTCACCCAGCTCATTTTTGAGTAACTTGTTTTTCTTCCTTTCTTTATTTAGTTCACTTAAGGAACCTATCAATTATGCCTCAACATCTACTTCTCCATCATCGTTAGCAATTTATTCTAAATCCATGAATAGCACTTTTCTTGAGTCACCGTCACTATCATCCTCTTCATTGGATGAGGAAATATCCTCCTTAGAATAGAGACTCTTCCTTTTTAAAAATTTCGTATTCCTTTTTTTATATTTCTCTTCATTTTCTTCATTACTATTGGACTGTTTTGCATAAGGATACTTGGAATAAAATTGACAAATTTTACCATAACTAAAACATTTGAAATGAAGCTTATCTTTGTACTTGTAAGTTCCTTTCTTTAACTTTCTCACAAAATTTTCTACTTCTCCATCATATGAGTCATCATTGCAACTGGAAAACAAACATGATTTTGATTTTCCCTTTTTATTCCTTTTCCTCTTGGAAGGATTAAATGTTGCTTCCCTTCTAGTCATATTTTCTTATTTTGTTCTCATTTCGTATGTTGTAAGAATTTCATGTAATTCATCCACACATAAAGTATATATTCTAGGTTCATGTTCTTAGATTCAAACCTCATTCGAATAGATCTGAGAATCTTCTTGACTATCATTGAATTTTCAATCTTTTCTCCTATACTCCTCATGGTGTTCACAATTTCATTTACTTGAAGAAAATAAGATGCAATGTCTTCATCTTCCTTCATTTTTTAGGTGTTCAAATTGTCTTCAATAAGTTTGCGTCTTGGATCCTTTGAATATGGAATTTCCTTATTACACATTTTTTATCTTATCCCATATTTATTTTGCAGAGTTACAATGCATAACCTTGACAAATTCTGAACCTACTAAGCCTCCCAAAATAACACTCATGGTCGTTGAAATCCATTCATAAAGTCTTCTTTTAGTAGTATCTGTAGGTGGATCTCTCTCTAGTGGAGTGTATATATTTACTACATCTTAAAAAACATCAAGTCCCAGTGAATTCAATAATAACTTCCTCCTTATGCTCCAAAACACATAATTCAACCCATCAAATAATGGTGATACAAGCTTACAATATTCTACATACTTCTCCATGATGATCTACCTTCCAGTGGTTAAACTTTCTTAAAGGAACCTGCTTTGATACCAATTGTTGGAATATTCAGCAATATTGAGAGGGGGGTGAATCAGTATTGGGATTTGGGAACTTTTACCCCTTTTAACATGTAACATTAACCATTAACAATATCATTCACCATCATGTAAAATTCATACACGGTGCACAAGAGATCTAATGTGGAAAACCAAATGGGAGAAAACCACAAAATATAGTGTTTATAATGTGAATATTACATTCAATGTGTTTACCAACACCAACTGGAAGGAAGATCCAAGTCCTTTATTTTCTAGAACCAACTAGAAGTAGGATCCAACCCCCTAGTTTATCAGCTTCAAATGAAAGGAGGATACAACCCCCTAAGGTCACATGATCCAACTTGTAAAGAGGACTCCAACCCTCAATAAGAACCAAATAACAATTCTCAGACACCAATCTAAATGAGACTAAAATATCCTATACTTTCCCCATCATGTCACCCTAATATGAATAGAATAAACAATCTGTAATGACCACTATATCATTGTCTCTGACAACTTGTACTTGTATATTTTCCCCTGCGATTGTATCATTTTCCATGTTCATCTATCATTGTCCCTATCCCTATATCACTATATCTTTCAATATGTATCATTGTATCACTACCTCTATCAACCTGTCACAATCACTATCTCTATCACAATGCCCCAATCACTATATCTCTATCTAAATGCCACAATCACTACCTATGTCACAATACCGTTGTCAATGTCACAATGCCACAATCACTCACACCGTCTCAATATATATCACACTATATCAACCCATACATGCCTCAATTATATACCCAAAAATGATCATCCATCGATTTCATTTGGATTCTCAACTTTTACATCATATACATTTCCAAAACATTGAACATTCCAAGATATGATCCATAAGCCACAACATAACCATGAACTATGCAAGATAATCACTATGATGTATGCCAATATTACCATAATCGTATTCCCCATAACATATATAATGACTTCAAATATATATACCAAGAGAGAGGCCCACAGACCTAGAGAAAAGATGTGCCATCACAAGAGAAATCCACAAGCACTAATCATAAATTTGCCAATATCACAAAATAAAAAAGACAATGTAAAAATAAAAATAATCTCTATATAGATTCATCACATATCACTCACAACAATATTTCTAATGAGCCAATAATTTTGTAATTTTGATACCGTATGAGAAAGTTATGTAATTTTTCGTGTATCTCCTCAATCCTCAAAGATGCCCAGAAATTTCTCCTCCAAAACATTTCACACTTTTTCTCCAAATATGCACTATATAAAGAGAGACTTTATTGATGATGAAATGAATTGTTTTTCCCTATAGTTATACACTTTATCATGATCTAGTAGCTTCTTTTAGTGTCTTCTTAAACTCATCTTTAATTTGTGGATCTCCATATTTTATTGGGGTCTTAAGGGTTAGTACCCCACCTCAAGATTCCATCATGACACTTCATGAAAAAACTCCAATATCACTCCATTTCGTCTCTAAAGTGTTTAATTTAGCAAAGCTAAGGATCCTCAAGCTTGAATGAATTCATAGTGAAAGAAGGTTGTAGGAGAGAGAAGCAATTCAGTGTATATTGATCAAACATTCATGGTGAAAATTGAACAACCAAGAGATAAAATTGGTCATAATAACATTACATAAATTGTCATTGACCTCTCTATAATACAATGATAATATAATAGGGAGAATTTGAATACACCAGGTAGGATTCGAATTCACCAACTTGGACCAACTCCAGTGCTAACTCAATATGAGAAAATCACCACTGAGAGCTCAGTAATCTAAATCAGGACAACTAAATCAGTTGGTAGTAATTTAACCAAACAAGGTATGTAGGAAAAGGTTCCTAATCTCCTTGAATCAGGGAAAATTGAATCTACACTAACTGGATATGAAGTAATTGATTCCCTTCTAAGGATAACTCAACATAGAGTAGGGTGAACTGATGATGAATTCCCATGACTTAGTGTGGGCTCCTAAATTATAGGGATTGTCCTCTAGAACTCATAAACTCATGAAAATTAACACACCAAGTGTTATATGGACCCAAGATGAGTCCCCCATTGCACTAGTGAGGTGGAAATAAACTCATAATCTAGGAAATAACAATTATACTATGGTGCTCAAAGAGAGGATTATTAATTAATCCTAACACCCCCCTTAATCCTAACTTGGAAAAAATGGGCCCTATAAAATAAGACCAAATACCACCCACACAATCTAATGCAAAAATAACTACTCAACAAACCGAGGAAATGGGGAGAACCTCACGGGAAAACCACCCCCTCAAATTGAGCATGAAAATCAGGAACAATAACTGAGTCAAACCTTTACACCAAGAAGAGATCTGAGGTAGACAAATATATTTTCAGTGAAATATTTGGTGAATATGTCTGCAATATACTCGCCTATAGGGCAGCAATGTAGAATGATGGCCTTAATATGCCCTAGTTCCCAAATGTAGTGCGTGAGGAACTTAAAGTGCTTGGTCTGCTAGTTTTGTACTGGATCACTGGATATATTGCTTTCACTTTGATTATCACAAAATAGGTCTACTAAAGGAGAATTAAGAATTCCAAAATCTATAATAATCCCATGTATCCAAATTGACTGAATAGTTGCATTCACAGCCCCCCGATACTCTGCTTCAGCTAATTAGAGAGCAAGAGTTGCTTTCTTTTTGTTTGACCAATAGATTGGTCCAGGTCCCAACATGAATACAAATCATGATTTATATTTCCTACAAGTACTATCACCATCCCAGTCTAAATTGGTAAAACCATTCATATATAATTGTGCACAAGCAGAATCCCAAACTCCCTCGTACCTTGAACATAATGCAATATGTGCTTTGTTGCTTTCCAATGCATCTCCTATGGATTCTGCATGAATTTGGAAACAACACTCACATCATAATATAAATATGACCTCGAATAGGTGATGTACAATAGGATACCAATCAGTTGTTTGTAGAGTGTACGATCAACCAGTGGTGTGTAACCACATTCTTCGAACCTAATGCCAAATAAGAAGGGGAAGGGTTCTCCTTTACAATCTGTCATGTGGAATCTATTGAGAAAATATCCTATGTATCTGTATTGTGTAATCATGATTCCCAAATATTTTTTATTTACTTTGAGACTAATAAATTGCTTTAGCAACCCTAGATCATTCATGGAGAATGCTTCTCTCAAATCCAACTTCATGCCTCTCAATCCAAGAGTTGAGCCACTAGTAATGATCAAGTCATCCACATACATAAAAATCAATATTAATAATCCTCCCTTCTGTTGCATGTAGACATTGCATCCAAACTTGCACGTCTCAAGTTTCTGTGACATTAGGAAGGAATCCATATTGGAATACCATGCCCTTGGGGCTTTCTTGATCCCATAGAGATATTTCCTCAGTTAGAAAAAAAGGGAGGAATCTTTAATGTACCCCTCAGGTTGCTTTATATAGATCTCCTCTTCCAATTCACCATGGAGGAAGGAACTCTTCACATCCATGTGATGTACCTCCCACCTCTTCAAAGCTGCATTGGCCAAAACTAGCCTTATGGAGTCCATTCTTGCAATAGGAGTGAATGTATCATTGTATTCCTTTCCATGGAATTGTGAGTAGCCCTTTCCCACTAACTAAGCCTTATACTTGGTAGTGGTCTGGTTAGCTACTAGCTTGACCTTGTAGATCATTTTACAATGAACTAGATTTCTCCCAAGAGGTAAGGGGACAAGAGTCCAATTTTGGTTTTCTTGTAGTGAATCAAACATATCATCTATGGTTTCCTTCCATCTTGGATCATGGAAAGCCTCCTTGTAGGACTTTGGATATGAACCATCATCATGAAGCACCTCTCTGGGAGAACTAGATATGTATGGCATAGTACAAGGCTTTAATCTTGATATTGAGATATTGTCCTTCTTCTATCATCTGGATCCCCAACACTATTCCCATCAACTTCAATGAGCTTTTGGGCCCATTTATGCCTTTGATTGGGATAAGGTGTTGTATTTTCATATGGATATTCTTGAGGTTCATTCTCAATATCAAGATCTTGAACATATTCATCCTGATCTTCAGACTTTGAATCTGAAATATTAGTTAAGACATCATCATTTTAAAATGGAAATGATTCAGTAATTGTACCTTCTTCAATTGGTTGTGGATCATGCACCTGATATTATTAAAATTGAATGATGCACTCTATGAAACACTTTTTGGTTGAAATATCCATCAGTTTGTATGCCTTTGCATCATCTGCATATCCCAACAATATGCATTTGCTACTCTAAGATTGGAAGGACTTCCTCTTATTAATAGGAATTCTAGCCCATGCTTAGGAGACAAAAACCCTCAGATGTGAGACATTGGGCTTATGTTCCAATCACTAACCTATGAGGAACTCTATTTTGTATGTAAGAAGCATAGTTTACTACTTCAACCCACATATATGGAGGAATATTTCTTGCTTCAAGAAGGCATGTAGGCATATCTTTCAGACATCTACTATTCCTCTTAGCTACACCTTTTTGTTGTGGTGTGTATTTGCATTTGAATACCTGCTGAGGCACACAATTGTTGGAATTCTCTTTTCATGTAATATTCTCTGTTATTTGATTTGATTTCTTTGGTCTCCTTCCCAAGAGTGTTCTAAGCTAAGGATTTGAAAATTTTAAAGGTTTCAAACACCTCAGACTTATGCTTGAGGAAGTAGATCTAGCAATACCTTGAGTAGTCATCAATGAAGGTGAGAAAGTATCTGGATCCATTCATATATGTTATGGGAATTGGTATAGAGACATCATTGTGAACCAGATCAAGTGCATAGGTATCTTTGCTTTCCTTTCCAACCTCATACATTCACTATGTGTGCTTACCTACCAAGAAACCATTTCAAACACCTTCAAAGGAATCAATGAGAGGAAATCCCTCAATCATCCCTTCATTGTGGAGTTGTTGGAGATATTAGAAATTTAGATGGCCAAACATTTCATGCGAAATCATGCTTGTATCATTAGAATGATTTTATAAGGAACTTGGATATGAGTTATGAAGAAAGTGAGAAAATTCATATGCCTTGAAGGCATGATTTGTAGCTGCTTTCGCTAGCAAATTCCCAACATAAATTTTAAATATCTCCACTAAGTCAGGATCAAATGTGACTCACTTGGGTGATCCCATATAAGTCATCTAGTATAGAGACAACATATTTGTTGGAAATGAAGGGAAATAGAGCACATTCTTGAACACTTCATGCTCAAATTTGATGGAACCTTTTTTGACAATGGGGATTTCTTATTCATCTCCCATCTAGATGATAAGTGCTCCAGAGAGATCCACAAAAAAGAATGATTCTTTGGAGGAAACCATGTGGTTGGACGCTCCAGAATCAATGATAAAATATTGTGACTAAGAAAATTCTTCTTTTAGAGCCTGGAATATCTCATGATATTCAGTCTTGTTTCCAACATCATACTTCTTTGCACCTTTAGGAAGGGAAATATTGTTATGTTTAAGGATCCTAGAAATTTGGTCTATGGATTTATTCATACATAGATTCTCTGGATGATTTCCTCTCTTCCCGTAAGAGGACTTGGCCTTGTCAAACTTCTTTTGGTTGTCCTTCTTGGAACCTAAGGATCCTTCTAAAGGATTCTGCTTATCCTTAGTCTAGAAATCAGTGTTCTTCTTTTTTTTTCCTTTCTTATTCCCCTTTTCTTTCACATTCTTAGTATCCCTATCTATGAGAGCCTGATTCTTGGAGGCTTTAACAGATCCCATCTGTATCATCTTATCTTGTTCCTGAATAAGAGATTCTCTGAAGGAATCAAGGGATGGAATTCGCCAATTAGTATTTTCCAGTCTCCCAAAGTAAAAGGTGGATATGAACACTAATAATTATGTGCAAATTTCGCTCAGAATTGAGAGCACGAATTGTTCATCCTTCTTATCAATCCCACACTACTTGCACTGCATGACAAGGGATTTGAATTTTGAGAAGGATTGCAAGATAGTTTCGATTTTTTTGGGATCTAGTGGAATCAGCTCATTCTCTATAATTTGGCCTCTTATCTTGTCCTTCTTTCCAAACAGATATTTGAGCTTCTCCCATATTTCCTTTGGACTTCCCAGTCCATCAAGATGGAAGAGTAACTCCCTGGAGATGTGAATGCACATGAAGCCGAATGCTTCATTGACCTAGGAGGATCTTCAATGATTTATTAGAGTAGAAGTATTTAGATAGTAAAATAAATATTACAGTGGTAAATATCTCATCAACAACCTTTTGTCAATGCTTGTTTCACATGAAATGGACTACATATGCAGAAGTTATCATGGTTTTAAATTATGACAAAAAGGTTCAAAGATGGAAAAATAATGGTTAAATTAGAAAAATGGTATAAGGATGGTTGGTTTAAATTTGGTTGGATTCTATGGAATTCAAACCTATGACCTCCATGGTCTTCCCAAATCCTTCACAAATACTTTCTAGCCATTTTCCCCGCATATGTTCCTTTTAAGATATAGTGCTTAGGTTCTATATAAAGTTGAATTGGAGTTGGTTTTGAAAATGGGGAAGGGGCAAGGGATTCACCATCGATTCCATTTTCAACACAGAGACACCACATTAATTATATGTTTTATTCCATCGGTGGATAACATACCAACCCATATGCCATGACCATAGTCCAAGTTCCAACATGTTAACATACCTTATTGTCAAATCATGCCATGATACCATATTATATTGTCAAACCTTATCCATATTTCAAACCATATTCCATCGCAACTATCCATATTTCCAAATATATTATATGTTACAACATTAATGTAAAAGGGGGAGAGTCCCATGGGTTTGACCCTGGGACCTCTACTCCACTATACCACAACATTTCCAACATGTAATTTCCTTCTCATTGCATGGGATGTGGCAGAAACTGTTTAAGAGTTTGCAGGAGGGAAACCAGAGGTCCAAAAGGGAGCATGGCCCTTTGGCCCGCACCCCAAAACCACCTAAAAACCACTATATAAACCACACTCATTGCCATGTTTCAAGTACAAAGGTGAAAGGATAGATACCAAGAAGCTCAACGTAGGAACGAATCCCAAGGAAAAGAATAGGAAAAAATATTGAGTTGTCATACAACCATTGATGTGTTTGGTTGTGGAGCTTGATCTTCCAGATTCAGAGATGTCATTCAATTGTATTTGTACCCCAGGTGTATTGTAAAATAATTCCCCAAACTTAGGGTTCGGGGAAGCACCCCAAAAAATGAGTTCAGGGACAATGCTCCTCAGATACAAGGGTTCAGGGGCAGCACCCCTAAGAGTGGGGGTTTGGGGGCAATGCCCTCAATAAATGGGCGTTCAGGGGTGAAGCACCCGATAAAAAAATTTGGGATGTTTGTTAGCCAACATTTTTGTGGACCCATGGTATTGGGTTAACCGTAGTATTTTCCCATGGTATTTCCCCTATAAAAGAAAAGCATTGTAATCTGGTTGGGTAGGGTATTGTAACGGTATTGTAGCATTATAAACAATCTTTGTGATTGTGTAAGAGAATGAAGAGGAAGTGCAGTGGTATTGCTACAGGTTGTATTCCTTCATCTTTACGGATGGTAATAAAAGCACTGGCAATTTTTGTGTGGACGTATCCCATCGTTTGAGTGAACCGCATTATATATGTGTCTTTCTGTAATGTGTTTAATATGTTTTGCATGTTGTTTAATAATTTAACTGTATATCTGTTATTGCTATGCGGTCCTTTCTTCTAACATAATGGGAATAACTCCTGAGGTGGAATCCATATAGCTCGTACTATTTTATCTTTTATGCAAGCAGAGTTTTCTCGATTTTAGTGCCATAGGAGGCCTTAGCCAAAGATAGTCAAGTTTATACTCATTTTTCTCAAAATTTTGAAAGGATTGCAATGGTGTTCTCTATTTTCAGTTTTGACGAACAAAAAATAGAGGTGGTTCTAGAAACCCATATATGTAAGCTTTGAATACTTAATAAGATCATCCTTCTCATTGGAAGTGGCCCAGAGACGTATCCCAAAAGGGGTGAACTCCGTTAGCAGTTATTTTCTATCCATTTCATGGTTTGCATATTGTTTATTTTTTTATGTGTGTATGTTTAAGCATTTAAATTTTTAGTTTTTAAATCTTGTTTATGAGTTTTTTTAACATAAACGTTCACATGCAATTTTAATTGATTAAAAAGGATCCTGAAATTTCATATCAAGTTTGGTATCAGAGCTGAATAACCATTGCATTATGAGTTTGTGAATGTTAACGAGATCGAATATACAACGTGGTGAAGGAAAACTTGAAGAGTTTGATCCATAAATTGGTTCAAGAAGAGGGGAAATGGATTAACCAAAAGGAAAAGAAGCAGCTTCTTCTATCCTATCTAAAGGGAAATTTCTTAAATCTTTCATGATAATGAAAATGATGGTAGATGAGCTCTATCAAGATCAAAAGAAAGGTGAACAAGAGGGTCCATCTCATGCTAAAGGTAAGAAAAGAAGGACTTAGTGATGAAACTCCTAAAACTCCACAATGTTCTCTATCTTATCTTGATGGTTCTATTCCTTCTCCATTTGAAAAGAAAAAAGAAAAATGTGACTTTAATGTTCCTCAATTAAAGCTATATATTAAGTTTGAATTACCTATGTATAATGGAGAGCTTAATGCTGAGAAATTGGACAATTGGATCCATTAAATTGAAGTTTATTGTAGGATTTAAAATTTTATTGAAGATAACATGACAATTCAGTTGGATTCTCTCCAACTTGGAGGGCCTTCTCTAATATGGTGGGAGAGAAGATCTCAAGAGGGTCTTGACACAAAAGGTAAATCATCTCCTCTTGGTATGAGTTCACATTAGCATTAAAACAGAATTTTTATCCATTAGAGTACATGCAACAATATATGATGAACTGGAAAAATATGAGGCAAGGTAAGGGACCAAAGTGTGAAAGATTACACATAAGAATTACAAAAAAAAGCATTGGTACTTGGTATACCTCTCTACACCAAATAAACTCTTCTCAAGTATGTAGCGGGACTGCATAGTTATTTATGCCATATGGTAGTACTGTTTAATTCAATGTTTAATATGACTAACCTTGATGAGGTATGTGTTCAAGAAACTCACATAGAGACGAAGGGGATTAATACCAAATAGAAATTTTCCAAGAAACCTTTCAAACCAGATGGAAACAAGCTTAAAGGTGAGGGGAAAGGTAAACACATAGCTACAGTGAAGAATTAAGAAGATAAACCTACTCTTACTTGTTGTCAGAAGAAAGTTCATGATGCTTCCAAATGTTGGAAACTTCATCCAAATCTCAATCCTGAGAAGTTTCGGAATACAAAAGACAAAAAAACTATTTTAGCAGCAATCCAACATGATTTGGGATCAGGTTACGGGGATGAAACTAAGGTGGTTGCTACAAGCATTCAAGGCAAAAATCCTTCTTGTTTTGTTTCAATAAATGAACCTGTCATTGATGAAATAAAGAAGAGTGAGTTATTTAATATTAGAGTAATATCTAAACATACAAAAATTGATACTTTTCTTTATAGTGGATCACAACCAAACCTCATTTCAGAAGAAATAGTTAATAAATTACAGCTAGAAACTAAGTTACACCCTAAAACATATCCACTTGGATGGGTATGTGATAATGCATAATTGCAAGATACAAAATATTGTAAACTTAGGTTTTCCATCACTTATGGATTTGTTGATGAGGTAGGTCTGGATGCGGTTCCATTGGATATATGTAGTATTGTGTTGGGTAGTCCATATATATATGATAGGAAGGATATCTTTTATAGGGAATATAGCAAGTATCGTCTCACTAAAGATGGTATTAAATATATCGTTCGTGCACATTATATGAAAATTTGTTAATCCTTTGATGATGGAAGATTACATCATATAGTGTGGTGCATTACTCCTTATATTGTGGTGCATTACATATTATTTATGTCAGCTTGGGTCTATTAGTGGGTCTATTAGTTTTTATTGTACACCTTGGTCTCCTATATATAGGAAGGAGAAATTCTCATTTTAGTAAGCATAGTATCTTATATTATCTTGTGTACTCTATACATTGTGTAAGGAGGTTCCTCCCTCGAAGAGGATTGATATTTATCTATGTTATTCATTGTTAAGTCGTGGATTCCTCTCTTATTTTATATTTCTTCTCTTTTTATGTTATTTCTAGGACTTGGTTGCATAACAAAACTAATCTTTCTTTAGTTTCTGCAAATCAAATGAAGAGGTTAATAAATGCAAGTAAGTATTTTTTTCTTACAATAGTTAAATAAAAATATGTTGAACAAACTAAATATTTTAAAGGTTTTGATACAAAACTTAAAAAGGACTTGATAAAAGTGGTATATGATTATGATATTTGGTTTCAATAACCTAAAGGGTTAACTCCTAAAAGATAAATTCAACATGAAATTCATTTACAGTGGGATGCACCTCTTCCTAATATTTGTATGTACAAGTATTCCATTGTTGAGAATGCAGACATAAAGAAACGAGTTTAGGAATTGATTGAGAGAGAGGCCATTCATCCAAGTTCCTCTCTGTTTGGTTCACCAATTGTTTTGGTGCCAAATAAAGATGGCACATTGCATATTTGTGTTGATTACAAGGAACTAAATAGAATCGCAATAAGTAACGGGCATCCTCTTCCTCGAATCGATGATATTTTAGATCATCTTAAGAATGAAATATGTTTCCCTAAGTTAGAATTATGAAGTGGCTATCATCAAATTTGTATTCATGATAATGATATTTCGAAGATTTCTTTCAAAACTAAATAGGGATTGCATGAATTGATGATAATACCCTTTGGGCTTTGTAATTCACCCACAACATTTATGAGGGTGATGAATGATGTGTTTAAGCCATTCATTGATGACTTTGACATAGTATATACTTAGATGATATTTTGTTTTTCTGTTGAACTTGGTGTTAGTTTTTCAACATTAAGCTAGCATTATTAGGATCTTTAACTGAGAGAATAACAAGCACAGCAATCAAACACAAGAGACAATGAACACAGTGTTTTTCCTCAGGGAAACTATAAATGGAGAAAACCCTGCAACTTCCTCAGAGATAGAATCGACACCAAAATAGAAAAGCCCAATACAGTAAGTGATCTCCCAATAGCAATAACCTTCTTCTTATCTAGCCCCAGTGTCTTCTCCTTCCTCAACTATGCGCTACACTTGAGTGTGTATGAATTGTGTGATAAATAGAGGCTCCAGTTCTCTATTTATACTAATCCTGGCATGACTAAAACCCTACTAGGGCCGACCTCTACTAGGAGAGTCTAATAACCCTAGTGCCCCATAACTAAGGGGACTTTAACCCTTAGACAATCGGAGGGTTACCCACTATGACTTGGCATGACTTGTTTACATTATAGATCCTCCTGATCAAAACATTGGGGCATGGCAACATGACTCAATTACATAATAGATACATCCTGGAATAAACATTAGGTTACAAGGCATAAGATGCATAGACGAATACATTCCGAAGTTACAAATACATCAACACTCCCTCTTAACTAGGAAGGTATTATTTTGACACAATTTTCATCATTGGTATTCTTCTCTACATCAATTGGATCATCTCGTCATATTCATCTTCAAGTCTTCTTAGTCTTCAAGTCTTCTTTGTCTTTGAGTCTTCTTCATATTCGAGTCTTCAAGTCATCTTCTTCTTCTTTATCATGGGATCTGCATCATTATGACTACTGGCTCATCACTGCTGGATCATCACTTAATCTGGATCGTCATCAAGTTTGGATCATCTCATCCAGATCACTTGATTTGGATCATCGATTCTGGCTCATTATCACAACTGGATCATCACTTGATCTGGATCATCATCAAGTCTAGATCATCATCTACTATCTCATAATGGTGCTATCTTGAATCTTCTCATCATAGGAAGTTCTACAGAGTCAATCCTATAGGCCTACCCTTTATGTAGGTCTTCATCAACACTTATATCTGACACTTAAGTCAGAATGGCCCACCTAGCTGTTACATATGACCTCATCTTGTCAGAAAGGCATGCCCAACACTTACATCTGACCTCATCTTTTCAGAAAGGATCAGCACTTATATCTGACCATGTGCAAGCACACTGCATCGAAAAGGCTCTGCACTTACATCTGACCTCATCCTGTCAGAAAGGCACAACACTTACAATCAACCATGCTCGATAGCACCACATTGAAAAGGCTCAGCACTTACAATCTGACCATGCATGAAGAACTGCATCATAAAGGGTTCAGCACTTACAATTTGACCATGCACGAAGCACTGCATCAGAAAGGGCTCAACACTTACAATCTAACCATGCATGAAGCACCACATCAGAAAGGGCTCTCCACTTAAAATCCAACCATGCACGAAGCACCAGATCGAAAAGGGCATGCACTCACATCTAATCATGGAGGAACTAATCCTACCATCGAATCAAAATGGCCCCCAGTCCCAGACTGAGATACTTGGTAACTGACCAGGCACCTCCATTCCCAGAATGGCAGTTTCCCCTACATCTAACCTACTCGTCAAAATGGAAAACACTCACATCTGACATGGGAGGAACCGAATCCTTTAGCAATGACAGAATGGTTCAGCCCTTACATTTGATCAATTGGGAACACATCCCTCTATCAAATCAGAATGGCTTCTCATTCCTAAACTGATTTTTCCTGGTAACTGACCAGGTGCCTCCATTCCTAGAATGGCAGTTTCCCTTACATCTATCCTACTCGACAGAATGGCCAGCACTCATATCTAACATGGAAGGAGCCATTTCTCTCACCATGACAAAATCGCTCAGCCCTTACAACTGACCATGGAAGGAACCAATCCTCTCACCATGTCAAAATGGCTATGGGTCTCATCACTTTCTCTTGAAGGAAACCACAATCTGGAGAACACCAAGCTTCTCCCTGAAGTACTCAAATTTCATCATATCCAATGGCTTCATCAATACATCAGCTATCTATTCCTTCGTCACAACATACTGGAGCTTCACTGCTCCCCTCTACACCATATCCCTGATATAGTGATAATTGAGCTCGATATGATTCGACTTGTCATGGAACACAGGATTCTCTGACAACTTCACGCACCTCTGGTTGTCACAATGTATACAAGTAGCATCCAAATAGAGATCAAATATATTAGATAGTAGCTTCCGCAACCATACTACCTCACAACTAGCTGAACAAGCTGTGACATACTCTACTTCAGCTACACTCAGTGCCACATAGGATTGCTTCCTGCTAAACCAAGAGATCACACCTGATCCCATACTGAAGGAACATCCTGAAGTGCTCTTCCTATCGATGGCACTTTCTGCCCAATCTGAATCGACATAACCTTCCAAGTTAATCTTCTGATTCAACTCATACTTGATCCCATAATCAACTGTACCCCTCAAGTACCTCAGAATATGCTTTGCAGCAATCAACTGAACATTTCTTGGATCTGTCAAGAACTAGCTCAAGGTGTTCACAGCAAAGCAAATTTCTGGTCTTGTGTTTGTTAGGTACATCAATGACCCAATCATCTGACGATACATCGTAGCATCAACCGAGTCTAATGAAGCATCACTCAATAGCTTTAGGTTTGATGCCATAGGTGTGGCCATGGCTTTGCAGTCCATCATCCCAAACCTCTTCAGGATCTCTACTTCATACTTCTCTTGTCCTAGGAATATTCCAACTGCACTCTGCCACCCTTACATGCCTAAGAAATAATGCATCATACCCAAGTCCTTCATTTTCAACTCAATAGAAAGATTTCTCTTTGTATCAGCAATCAACCCATCCGTACCTATCACAAATAGATCATCTACATATAGTAGAAGCATCACTGCATTGTCGTCTTTAACCTTGTAGTAAAGGTTGGAATCTGCTTTACTTTTGGTAAAGCCCAAACTGGATAGAAAGCTGTCAATTCTACCGTACTAAGTCTTGGGTGCCTGTTTCAAACCATACAGAGCTTTCTTCAATCTACATACATGAGACTCTCTGTCATGTGTCTCAAAACCGAGTGGTTGTTATACATACATTTCCTCTTCCACTACACCATTCAAGAAAGCAATCTTGACATCCATCTGGTGTATTTTCCATTTCATCACTGTAGCCAGAGCAAGTACTGATCTGATGGAATTGTATCTGGATATAGGTGCAAAGGTTTCTTCATAATCTATTCCTTCTTTCTGAGAGAAACCTCAAGCCACAAATCTTGCTTTATATTTTTCAATGCTACCGTCTGTAGCATGCTTGATCTTGTAGATCCATTTGGAAGTTACAACTGACTTCCCTTCTAGTCTTGGGACAACATCCCAAACATCATTCTTCATGATTGATTGATATTATTTGATCATATCATCCTTCCATTCTTTCCATTATGCCACTTCTTCATAACTGGAAGGTTCTTTATCAATGAAATCACATAGTAAAGCTACATACCCAGAACATGATCTGGTCCTCTTTCTTTCTCTGTGATTCTCTTCTAGAGCCCCATATCTTTTTGCACCTTGGATAAGTTCTTGTACAAAAGTAGGTTTCCTCTTATGAGGATTCTTCTCCAGATGTGGGTCTACAGGTCTTTGTGGTTCTTCAAATTCTCGATCTTCTTCTTGAATTTCTTCATTCATGGTTGTATCATGAATTCTGGGTGCTTCTGCTACTTCAGGTTCTTCAGCAGGTCTCTTTCTGGATTTGTTGTAATCTATGTCTTCATCAAATGTCACATCCCTGCTGATGTCAATCTTCTTGTATCCCAGGAAATATATTCTGTAAGCCTTCAAGATTTCAGAGTATCCCACAAATATACCCTTCTTTCCTGAAGGATCTAATTTTGTTCTCTTCTCTTTTGGAATGTGTATGTATACAGGACAACTGAATATTCTGAGATGGTGGACTTCTGGTTTCTTGTCGAAGAATACTTCTTCAGGAGTCTTGTTCTCGAGTACTCTATGTGGACTACTGTTCTGTACATACATCGCTGTTCTAGCAGCTTCTGCCCAAAGATGCATATGAAGATCTTGATCATGAAGCATAGCTCTTGGAGCTTCCATGATAGTTCTATTCTTTCATTCCACAATCTCATTTTGTTGTGGATTATAAGGAGAGGAAAACTGCCTCTTAATCCCTGATTCTTTACATAGCTCTTTGAATTCATTCGAAGTGAATTCTCCACCATTATCTGATCGAAAAGTCTTGATATTCTTTTCAGTGTGATTCTTGATCAAGGCTTTGAATTCCTTTAATTTGTTGAATACTTCGTCTTTGTTCTTCATGAAGTAATCCCATGTCTTCCTAGAAAAATCATCAATAAAATAAACATAATATGCATACCCGCTTAGTGAGCTTGATGACATAGGACCGCATACATCGGAGTGGATGATTTCCATGATTCCTTTTGCTTTTCTTTCGCTACTTGGAAATTTCTTCTTTGTGTTCTTTCCTTTCACACATCCTTTGTAGACCCCATCATGTTTTTCTTGTATTTTTGGAAGACCTTCAACAACTTTTCTTACAAGAGGTAGTGCTCTGTAATGCACATGTGCAAGCCTTCTATGCCAAAGTTCACTTGCATCTACTGTGTCATGGACCAAGGCTTGTTCTGGATGGCCCTTTCATTTGTACAAACCTCCTTCTTGTTCACCAATCACTACCGCATCATCGATATTCTTTCCTCTTGGCCACATGATGACTTGACCATCTATGAATGCAACCCTCATTCCTTTTGCATCCAATCCTGATATGGATAGAAGGTTCTTCTTGAGTCCTGGCACAAACAATACTTCTTTCATTGTTAGAGACTTTCCAGAGTCTAGTTTGTAGGAAGATTCCCCGCTACCTTTTATTGGATATTGGTAGTCATCTCCTAACTTCACCTTGTGAGGTGATTAATGTTTTGATAGTTTCACAAAGGATTCCTTGAATCCAGTCATATGTTTGGAAGCCCCACTGTCTATAATCCAATCATCACTTCCATGAGTAATGTTACCTGTGAGAGTGGAGATCAAAACATATTCATCCTCGCTTGAAGAATCTTCACTTTCATATTTGATTCTCTTTTATGAAGGTTCAACATCCTCTGCAGCATGAGAATGATGTCTTTTCTTGCTTCCCTTCTTCTTGTGAGAGCTACTTTTGTTCTTAGGACAATCTCTAGCAAAGTGTCCTTTTTCACCACATGTATAGAAAATGTATTTAGACTTATCTCTAGGATTTCTTGAGTTATACCTATGATGAGAGTACTTACTTCTGTGATGGCTCGATCTGGATTTCTTGGATTGTACTGTGAGAGCTTGATCTTCACTTCCCATCTTCTCTTCTCGAGCTTCTATCTGAGCTTCTTCTTGAGAGTGTTCTTCCCACAGTTTTATGAACTTGAATAACTTCTTTCTAGCACAGATCCCTTGAATGAAAGAGTCCCATGTCCTAGGGAGACCATTCAAGGTGGTCATCACAATTTCTAGATTCTCCACTTCTTCATCTGCTGCTTCTAATTGTTCCATGATCTGAGAAACCCTTGTGAAGTAAGACTGGATTGTTTCTGCATTCTAGATCTTCACATTCTTCGGTTTATTCCTTAGAGTCATTTTCCGGTTTATGTTCTTGCCTTCAAACAATTTGGTTAGGGAATCAAACATAGCTTTAGGTGTCTTGAGAGAGGACACCTGTGGGATGAGGTGATCCTTGATAAAAGCATCAATGATCCTCTTTGCCATAACCATATTCTTCTTATGTAAGGCCTTATCCTCATCTCCCTCTAGAACTGGAACCTCCTCAGATGTAGGAGTCTAACTCATTTTCTTCCAAAACCAGGGAGATCCTATACTTCCAGGGTCAGAATTTATCAGCTCCCTCAAGCTCTTCATCAATATTGGTATGATGAGACATCTTAACTAAGAATCTCAAATGGAAATACAAAATATTTAGAACTTACCAGTTCAAGATGTCGAATCTAGATTTGGAGCTTAAATCCTGCAGTACTGGATTAGGAGCAAATTAGGGTTTTACTTTTCCCGAGTTTTATCCACCAAAATGCCTTGAAATTTGTCCTTAACTTCAATTTTGGGGAGGATATCAATCTAGGCCTAGGCGCACAAAAAAATTCCTCTTCTGTGAAAATCCCTAAATTCCAGTAGTAGTGTCGGGTCCAAAACTAAAAAACCTCAGAATTAGATTCTGCTTCGACAGAAAGATGCACCCTAAGGAGGAGTGTTATTCCACCTTACTTTTGCTGAAAATATGTGGAGGAAGATCCACAAACTAGGAATCCCTAGTTCTCACAACCACACAGTGTCTTCTTCTCAGGTTAGCTCTAATACCATGTTAGTTTTTCAACATTAAGCTAGCATTATTAGGATCTTTAACTGAGAGAATAACAAGCATAACAATCAAACACAAGAGACAATGAACACAGTGTTTTTCCTCGGGGAAACCATAAATGGAGAAAACCCTGTAACTTCCTTAGAGATAGAATCAGCACCAAAATAGAAAATCCCAATACAGTAAGTGATCTCCTGACAGTAGTAACCTTCTTCTTATCTAGCCCCAGTGTCTTCTCCTTCCTCGACTATGCGCTACACTTGAGTGTGTATGAGTTGTGCGATAAATAGAGACTCCATTTCTCTATTTATACTAATCCCAGCATGACTAAAACCCTACTAGGGATAACCTATACTAGGAGAGTCTAATAACCCTAGTGCCCCGGAACTGCGGGGACTTTAAACCTTAGACAATCGAAGGGTTACCCACTATGACTTGACATGACTTGTTTACATTATAGATCCTCCCAATTGGAACATTGGGGCATGACAACATGACTCAATTACATAATAGATACATCCTGGAATAAACATCAGGTTATAAGACATAAGATACATAGATGACTACACTCTGAAGTTACAAATACATAAACACTTGGGAAGAGCATGTCAAGCATGTAAAATAGATATTGGGTGTACTTGTAAGAGAAAAATTATACCTAAATATGTCTAAACGTGTGTTTGGAAAGACATATTTAGTTTATCTGGGTTACATTGTTGGGGGTGGTGAACTAAAGATTGATCCCTCTAAAGTGGAGGTCATTGTAAACTGGCCTAAGCAAAATTATGTAATAAATGTGCGAATATTTTTGGGAAGATCCCAATAGTCGATGAATTTCATTGTGAACTATTCCTTCATAGCTTCCCCTTTACATTCTTTGACAAGCGTGAATAAATTCTTTTAGTGGGAAGGAAAGGGAAAAAATACTTCAACACACTGAAAGAAAATATCAGCACAGCTACAGTACTTGTACTGTCGGATCTACAACAGCCATTTGAGATAGAAACCGATGCTAGTGGTTATGCGATGGGGGAATCCTTAATGAAACAAAAGAAACCATTATGCTATCATTCTGAAACTTTCTCTAAAACAATAATCAAATATCCAACTTATGAAAAAGAGTTGTATGCATTAGTACAAAGTGTTAAAAATTGGAAACATTACTTAATGGGTAAAGAAACAATCATACGTATTGATCATCAACCACTACAATATCTAAAATAACAAACTAAGCTACAACAATCAAGGAATTTCAGGTGGATTGGTTTTCTACAACAATTTCATTTGGTTTTTAAGTATAAGAAAGGTATTTAGAACAAAGTTGCAGATATGTTGTCTAGACTTGCAACAAATGCTTCTATTTTAATTCAACAAATTCCTCTAGTACATGCAAGTTATGTGGAACAATATACTAAGGATGAAGACTTTAAAGAAGTATATGAATCACTAAGGCATGGTTATCAGAATGAAGAATTGAACGATCATATCAATGAAAAGTTGTTGTATCATCTTGGTAAAATTTATACTCCACAAAGTGAAAGAGTGCATGTGATAAGAGAAGCGCATGCTTATCTCATTTCGGGACATTTTGGAGTAGAAAAAATTGTAGCACAATTACAAAAGTTTTGTTATTGGCCTCGAATGAATGATATAATGTCCAAATATGTAAAAGGTTGTGTCATGTGTGCAACAAGTAAACAAAGTAATAGAAAGTTAGGCATGTACACTCCACTTCCAGTTCCTTCTCGTCCATGGGAAAGTGTTTCAATGGATTTTGTAGGATGATTACCTATGTATAGAAAAGAACATGAGTATCTATATCTTTTTGTGGATCAATTTAGTAAAATTTACATACTTATGCCTTGTAAAAATCATATCATAGCTGAGATGATTGTTCATTTGTTCTTTCAAAATATATGGGTCCATTTTGGACTTCCTACTTCTATTATTTCTTATCGACATTCTCGCTTTCTTGGGAAATTTTGGTCGTATTTATGGGAACTTATGGACACAAAGTTGAACAAAAGCACAAAATTTCATCCATAAATCGATGGACAAAATGAAGTGGTCAACTGGACCATTGTACATCTCCTTTGAGGGTATTGTGCTAAGCATCCTAAACTTTGGGATGAACATTTGCATTATGTTCATCATGCCTACAACAGAGCTATAAACTCTTCAACTCATAAGTATCCATTTGAGACATGTTTTGGGTACTTTCCAAATCCTCCTTTAGAATTTGTTTTTTGGGAAAGATACAGTGGAATGTGGACAGGTTGATGTGGATAAATCTCAAAAGTTTATTCAACAGATCCACTTAATTCATCAAGTAATGCAAGAATAGTTGGAATCAAATCAGGACAAGTAAAAAGAATGACATGAAAAGCATAGAATATGTGAGAATTGATTCACAATGAGATTTAGCAGCTAAGGAAATGTTCACAATCTAAGTTATTCACAAAATATGCAAGAAAAAAGTAAAACGGAACAAAATAACACACATAGATGGTGCCAATAATTGATCTTTATATTAGTGTACAACTTGTATATATGTATGGTACATACTTATAATACAATGGGAAAAATTATTGTTTCCTTGGAGGCCAACTGGATGCATACAAGTGTCAGGATAGGATTTGACCCCTAAAACCCCCTAGGTTGACCAATAGGCTCCCAAACCATACCAAACAGTCACAAATGCAAGTGTGAACATAGATGGAGGCATGATGGATCATAAATGAAATAATTATATTCTTGTGTAAGTGGGAGAGTCTCTAGGAACCAATAAATGCCCAAGAAGACCACAAAACAACCACATTCACACACTAGCTCCCCTAGTCAAATGTATTCCCTGATTTAAGGGATAAGGAGTGTTTTTTCATCAATGAAGAAGCCTGGTTTATTAGGATGATCAAACAATATCACCTCAACTATCGAGATGATGAAATTATAGCACCTCAACTGTGATTTAATGAGCCACAAATTACCTAATAGACTAATATTTATCAGTATAACCTAACTAGGATCACATAACATAAGTACAAGACAAATGAAAATGCCTCCTAGGTGTAATACCATGGTACTAAGGTATATTGTAATACGATGGTACTAAGGTATATTACTACTCTAACACACTCCCTTAAGACTAACTTAGTACAACTTATACCAATTTTTTATTGATTCCTTGGCAAGTAATACTCAAGTCACACCTTACAACAAAAAAATGTGTTTGTCCTTGTGAAACGAGGAAACAGGAAAAACCTCATGGGGAAAATCCTCCCTAAAGAATGGACATGACATAGATGATCATAAAGGTCTTCAAAATTTCCTCTTCTTCACTTGAATTATCTGAAATAACAACTTCTTGGTGATGGTATTTGTGAAGATGTTATGGATACCAAGATCGTGCATCAATGCATCAATGTGTTGTAGACAAAGAACGTGTGGAGAGGTCCCTTGATGGCCATCATTTTATGATGGAGGAGCATCAAAAGAATTTATTTTTCTGCAAGCATACTCTGATCTAGAAGAATAATCAATCATGGAAAATATATCT
Source organism: Pseudotsuga menziesii (assembly GCA_001517045.1). Taxonomy (NCBI): domain Eukaryota; kingdom Viridiplantae; phylum Streptophyta; class Pinopsida; order Pinales; family Pinaceae; genus Pseudotsuga; species Pseudotsuga menziesii. The sequence continues at coordinate 263,727 of LPNX010297283.1, read as the reverse complement.
TTACAAACTCTTTCCCAAATAACATCAAAATATTCAACACAATCGACTTCATGCGTAGCTTTCATATCATGAATAAAACCATGATATGAAATATGTAACAAAGCTCATGAGGATCTGAAATATCAGAATATATGTAATATACAGTATAAAATATCAGATTTATGGTGTCTCCATGAGCGAATCGGTCCATAGTGGGAGAAGAGTGGGAAACTAGATCGCGCTGATAGTTTAGCGAACCTAGATAGTCTGGAGATTTGAAAATTGAACCATAGGTGGTGAGATAAAGTCAAAAAATAATGAAAATAAGTACCATGAAGGAAAATTCCATGGATTTCCAATCAATTAATGGCATAAAAGTCTTAAAAGAAACATACACAAGTGACATAGCATGGGAAACTAGGCAATTTTGAGATTTTCCAACTAGTGAACTTGAGGGTTGTCAGCTATTTTGGGCATAAAATGATTGTGGAAATGAGTATAAAAATTTTAAAATCTATGTATAAGAATTTATATCACCTTCAGGATCAGAATACGAAGGATCTGGGAAATAGCTTTCATAAGGCACATCGGGAACTAGTAAAAAATGACTAGTTTCTGGAGGAAACTTTGGTGAACTTCTTGGGGTTTCTTCCAAGGAAGGGATGGAGGTTTCACATTCTGATATATAATAATGTAAATCAGAAACAAATAAATCTAAAAAATATATATGAGAAATGGAATTCTCCCAAGAACAAAAAGTATGTGCAGGCTTACCATCTTCTTGCTTGCGCTCCCATCTTCTTACAAAATATGGAACATCAATATTGTTCTCCTCAAGGAGCTTGGTCATGATGTCCATATTATTTCTTAAGAAATATATTTCATCATGTGAACATTTGAAATAGCCACATGTGGGTCTCTCTCTCTTTTTCTTCATCCTCCTGGATCTCGAATCCTCATCACTTGAACTAGAGATTTATGTATTCGAATGCTTCTTCTCTTTCTCTCTTTGTTGCTTCAAATCCTTGAATTTCTTCTTGCATTTGGCTTGATTTGACACACCAAAATAAAGGGCTTGATTTTTGGTGTATTTTATGGTACCCATTTGCACTAACTTGTCTTTCTCCTAAGTCAATGACTCCATGAATTCTGCTAACACGAGAATCCTCCAATTTCTAGCTGTGAGCTTTCTTGAGTGAAATGTCGAAACAAACACAAAAATACTAAGGCCCTAGATTATAAAGGATAGAAAATATATGGTAATATTTCTTATCTATGCCACACTATTTTAGCTGAATCACCAGCGCTTTGAACTTGGTGAAGAAGTCTTAAATTATCTCATAGTGAGATGGACTCGGTGAGATTAGCTCATTTTCAAGCTGGTGGACTCTCATCTCACCAGTCTTCCCAAATAGTGACTCGAGATTTATCCAAACTTCATTGGGTGTTCCAATACTATCTACATGGAAGAGAAGGTCTCTCGAAATGCTCAAACAAAGCATACAAAATGCCTCAACAAGTTTGTTGAAGTACTTCAATTTCTCCACGTTAGATTTGGGCTCAGTCTTAGTCCCCATGGTGACTCTGTACAGGAATTTCAACCTCATATGGATCACCATTTTATCCTTCCATTCAAAATAGTTGAATGGAGTAAGAAATGAATGAGTATTATCCATTCTTCTTTTGCACTGTGTGACATAAACATTGTTGTACCTGCAATGCAAACACTCAAATTTTCTAGAAAAATTCCCTAAACAGCAACTCAAAAACTCTCTATATTTGATTTGCAGCTCCACAAAGATTTAATACCATGTGATAATTTCTTCACAATGATATCTAGGAGATAATGCAATCTTCACAATCTAATATATTCACAAAATATGCAAGAAAATAGTAAAAGAGAATAAAATAACACACATAGATGGTGCCAATAACTTATCTTTCTATTACTGTACAACTTGTAGATCTATATGATACATACTTATAATATAGTGGGGAAAAATCATGAGCCCTTGGAGGCCATCTGGATGCATACAAGGGCCAGGCTAGGATTTGACCCTTAAATCCCCCTAGGTTGACCAATATGCTCCCAAACCATACCAAACACTCATGAATGCAAGTGTGAACATGGATGGAGGAATGTTGGATCATAAATGATGGAATTATAGGCATGGGTGAACACATGTGTGATTGGGAGAGTCTCTAGGAGCTAATCAATTTCCAAGAAGCACATAAAACAACCACATTCACACACTAGCGCCCCTAGTAAAACATATTCCTCGATTTAAGGGATAAGCAATGGCATGTCATCAATGAGGGCACCTAGATTGTCATAATGATCAAACTAGAGTGCCTCAACTGTGATTTAATGAGCCAGAAATCACCTAATAGACAAATATTGATCAGTATAAACTACGTAGGATCATATAACATAAATACAACACAAATGAAAATTCCTCCTAGGTGTAAAACCATGGTACTAAGGTATATTAATGATCTAATAGAATATGATCTAATAGAATAGATCATCATTCCCATATTGGTGATCAATTATGGCTTCATATCAACAAATATCAACTCCAAGGTGAAGGTAGAAGTTTTAAACCTATCAGGTATGGACCTTTTATAATTTTGGATAAAGTCAGTAATAATGCTTTCTAGTTAGAGTTGCCTCCTTGTATGAAATGTATTCAGTTGCTAATGTGAAAATATTGAAACTGTATGATCCACCTATGATTGTATAGAAATATGTATAGGTTTGTGGAAATTGAACCCAGTGATAGAACAATTACACTCACAACAATTATCAATTGTACATGCAAAATCACTCACAAAAGAGACTGAATATGGAGCTGAACACTAAAATATATTGAATAAGTGTACAATAGCCAACCCTATGCAATCATAGGCTGCCACAATAAATAGTTACATTAAGGATTCAAATGCATGAGGAGGAAATTCGAATCTAGTCAAAAGCAGGCTTACTAAATCTAAGCAAATCCCCCATAGGTGCATAAAGCAGTTTCCAAAACTATCAAGGAGCTCACGAATTGGAAAAATAAATTAGGCAAGATAAAAGGTAATGGAATGATAACTCATACATGTTTTTCATAGGAGAAAAGAGTGGAGGATGTGGAGGACAAAAAGCTAGTTAACCTCACCTAGTCAAACTTTCCCAATTGCCTTAAAGCACTGAAAAAGCAGGCAATAAAGCAGAAAAAGCAGAAGGGCACTTAGGAGGACAGGAATAAAGAAGATTTGATTCCATGAGCTTTCCCAAGTGCTCTATGAGTCAAAATTATCAAGTTTTACCACTATGGATGTGTAGATGACAACTTGCATAAGGTGGAACATGGAAACTAGGCAAATAAGACAGAAATGGATTAATTAATGTCTAAGGTAGCTAACTATGGGTTGATTATTCTAACACCCCCCCTTAATCTTGACTTATGAGTAATATATTAGAAAATTATAGGGCCTAGCAACAAGGCTTAGTCACCCTTTACATACTGCATGTCCATTTAACCAAGGAAAGGCAAAAACCCAGTGGGAAAAGCCTCCCTTAAACATGGACTGTAAAACAAAATTTCTAACTATTGTCATCACTCATGCTTCACAGCATGATCAGAAATCCCCAGCAGTGATTTTAGATTGCTGAAGGTATTCTCACAAAATTCTTTGGTGAAGATATCAGCTACTTGTTCTGAAGATGAACAGAAGAGTAGGTGAATGGTGCCATCATGCACAAGCTCTCTGATGTAGTGCATATGGATCTCAATGTGTTTGGTTCTCTGCTTCTAAACTGGATCATTGCAGATTCAAATGGTACTCTGATTATCATAGTAGATAGTAGTTGAGTATTCTGATTCAAAGACACACTCTCCAAGTAATCCCTGCAACCATAAACATTGAGTTGCTGCATTTACAACTCCTCTATACTCTGCTTCTGTAGATGAGAGTGCAATGGCACTCTGTTTCTTGCTTGAACAGCTAATTGGCCCTTATGCAAGAATGAACACATATCCTGATGTGGAATTTCTATCTGTGCTATCACCTGCCCAATCACTGTCAGTAAATCCAATCAAATCAAGATCAGATTTTGCTTTATAGAAGATCCCATGTGTCCTTGTTCCCTGAACAAAGTTAAGGATCCTTTTGGCTGCTTTCCAATGGATCTCATGAGGCTGATCCATGTATCTAGAAGCCACACTTACTGCATAATAAATATCAGGTCTATTATGTGTAAGATACAACAAACATCCAATCAATTTCCTATACAGTGTATTGTTTACCATAGGTGAAGAATTAGCTTCTTCAAGCTTCACTCCTGAAAGGAAAGGAGTCTTGCTTGGCTTGCAATCCTTCATTCTGAATTTGTTCAGAAAATCCATTGCATACTTGGACTGGTGCACCTTAATTCCAGCTTTGGTTTGAGCAATCTCAAGTCCCAAGAATTGGCTTAAGAGCCCCAAATCTGTCATGGAGAAGGCTTGGTTCATTGCACCCTTCAAGGAAGCAATCTCATCCTTTGAGCTTCCTGTAATGATGAGGTCATCAACATATAACAAAATGATCATTAATGAACCATTAATCAACTTCAAATATACATTTGGATCTGATTTGCATCGAACAAAATTCAGTGATAGCAGAAAGCTATCAATCTTGGCATACCAAGCCCTAGGGGATTGCTTTAGCCCATACAATGACTTCCTTAGCCTGCACACAAGAGATGGGTTAGTAGAAAATCCTTGAGGATTCTGCATGTATATCTATTCAGTGAGATATCCATTCAGGAAGGCACACTTTACATCCATGTGATGTACCTCCCATTGCTTTGAAGCTGCAATGGCTAAGGCTAGCCTGATGGACTCCATCTTTGCCACTGGTGCAAAGGTCTCATTGTAATCTATGCCATGAACCTGTGAATAGCCCTTGGATACCAATATGGCCTTGTACTTCATAGGTGAAGCATCAGTAGCAGATTTGTTCTTGTACACCCACTTACACTGAACTAGCTTCCTCCCTGGGGGAAGATCAACCAACTCCCAAGTGTTGCTCTTCTGGAGTGAGATGAAATATTCCTTCATGGTTGTTTGCCATGTTGGATATCCTGATGCATATTCATATGTCTAAGGATATGATTCCACCATCAGATATCATTTCTCAGCAAACATAGGATCCTTCATGCATAGAGCACTCTCAAATTGAGATCTAGTCCTCCTAGGGTCATTAGGATTTCCAGCTAGCTCTCCTGCTGCATGAATGGTATTGGCTGCCCATTTTGGCCTTGTAGGGATGTTAGGATATGAAATAAATTAATCACTATTAGACATATCAGAATCATCATGTTCAATTATCTCTTCACTTACATTCAGAGGTTTTGGTGGTGAAGAGGCTTCTCCAACTTCCACTGCTGCTAGGGGTTCTTCTTGAAACTGAACACACCTTTCCATGAAGGATTTGTTTGTGCTCAAATTCATCAGCTTGTACCCTTTTTAATATTTATAGTACCCAACAAATAGACACTCTTGGCTTTGGGGCTGCAAAGCCTTTCTCTTTTCTGTTGGAATTCTAGCCCAAGCCCTTGAGCCAAAAATCCCGAAATGGGTCACATCTGGCTTGTGCCCACTCCATGCTTAAAAAGGAGTCATACCATCAAGTTTTTTATGAGGCACCCTATTCTGTATATAGGCTGCACATTTTATAGCTTCGGCCCAGTACTTTGGTGGCAAAGTCTTAGCCTCCATCATGCATGTTTCCATCTCCTTCAGTGATCTGTTCTTCCTCTCAGCAACACCATTCTGCTGTGGTGTGTAAGGGATAGAATGCTGCATTTGAATACCTGCATCTAAACAATATTCAATAAACTCATACTTGACATACTCACCACCATTGTCAGATCTGAGGACCTTGAGTTTCCTCCCAAACTGGTTTTCAACCAAAGCCTTAAAGACTTTGAAGAGGCCAAAAACTTCAGACTCGTGTTTCAGGAAGTAAACCCAGCAATACCTGGAAAATTAATCTATGAAAGTCAATCCATATTTGGCCTGACTCATGGACATATGAGGGAATGGGCCAGCAACATAACTATGGATCAACTCGAGGGGTGCAGAGGTTCTCTCATGACTAGCTCTCTCAAATTTATGCTCTAGGTGTTTTCCTAGGATGCAACCTTGACAGACTCCTTTGGAAAATTTTATCTTTGGTAACCCTATGACCATCTCTTTTTCACTAAGATCAGAAAGATACTTGTAATTTAGGTGGCCAAATCTTTCATGCCAAATCTTGCTTGCCTCATTAGCATGAATCAAAAGAGCAGAGGCGTTTGAGTAGGGTAAGAAGTGTGAGAACATGTATACCTTCGAAGTATGATCGGCAACTCCTTTTGCAATGACTTTACCACTTGAGATATATGTGATCTCAACTTCATCAGGGGAGAATATGACCTTCTTTGGAGACCCTGTGTGGGTCATCTGATACACTGATAAGAAGTTAGAGGCAAGACCTGGAACATACAACACATTGCTGAACTTACCATGATCAAGATCAATCCTCCCTTTGCCCAAACTTTCAGTGAGAGAGTCATCTCCCAGTACTATTGGTGGACCTTTCGACATGTCAAGTGAGGTGAATGCCTCCTTGGTCGAAACCATATGTCTTGAATCTCTAGAATCAATGATGAAACTAGGTGAGCTTGATGTGCCAGCAACCAATGCATGAACTCTCTCTCTGTCTTCTGAACTTGATCCTCCTTCCCTCTTTTTTGAGCTTTCTGGAAGGGAGATTCCATTCTTCTCCAGGATTTGGGTCAGCAATTCTATTTGATTCTTCATGCAGGAGCTCTCAGTATGATTTCCCTTACTACAGTATGTGCACTTGCTCATTTCTCCTTTGTTTTTCTTCTTCTGGTAGTTCTTATTGGAACCTTGAGGCTTCTCCAGAGACTTTTTCTTGTCTCTCTTTTGCTCAGGTGGATTTTTATATTTCTTTTTGCTTTTTGAATCCACCCTCGAATCTCCAGCAACCAGAGCCTGGTCTTTGGATGGTTTGATGGTGCCCATCATCACCAATTTGTCTTGTTCTTGTGTGAGAGATTCCATGAAATCTGCAAGGCTAGGCATCTTCCAGGTTTGAGCTGTCAATTTTGTGGCATAGAAGGTCGAAACAAAAATCGAATAGTCAAGGCCAAGCTTCGAAAGGATGGCCAATACCAGTTGATCATCCTTCTTTTCAATCCCACATTGTTTTAGCTGCAAAACAAGTGCTTTGAACTTGGAGAAATAGAGTTGCAGGGATTCAAAGCTATTTGGACTCAGGGAGATCAGTTCATTTTCAATTTGATGTCCCCTCATCTCATCTTTCTTTCCAAAAATATCAATAAGATTCTCCCATACTTCATTCGGTGATGTCAATCCATCAATATGGAAAAGGAGGTCTCTGGATATGCTCAGACACAGGAGACCATAGGCCTCATCCCTCTTGTTGTGCCATTTTATCTTCTCTGCAACTACATTGGGCTCTGATTCTATTGCCATAGTCACTCTGTAGAGGCCTTTCACTCTCAACGGTATCTCCATCTCTTCTTTCCATTCAAAGAAGTTAAATGGAGTCAAGATGATCTTCTGAGATTGATCCATAGCTCAGAAATTGTCCCGGCAAGCAGTAGAATGCTCCCAGTCAATGATGTTGAACCTACAAAAAAAATTGGAAGGATAGAAATTGATCTACAAAGGCTCTGATACCATGTGTAAATTGAACCCAGTGATAGAACAATTACACTCACAACAATGATCAATTGTACATGTAAAATCACTCACAAAAGAGACTGAATATGGAGCTGAACACTAAACTGTATTGAATAAGTGTACAATAGCCAACCCTATGAAGTCATATGCTTCCACAATAAATAGTTACATGAAGGATTCGAATGCATGAGGAGGCCATTCGAATCTAGTCAAACGCAGGCTTACTAAATCTAAGCAAATCCCCCATAGGTGCATAAAGCAGTTTCCAAATCTGTCAAGGAGCTCACAAATTGGAAAAATAAATTAGGAAAGCTAAAATTTAATGGAATGGAAACTCATACATGAATTTCATAGGAGGAAATAGTGGAGGATGTGGAGGACAAAAAACTAGCTAACCTCACCTAGTCAAACTTTCCCAATTGCCTTAAAGCACTGAAAAAGCAGGCAATAAAGCAGAAAAAGAAAAAGGGAGCTTAGGAGGCTAGGAATAAAGCATATTTGATTCCATGAGCTTTCCCAAGTGCTCCATGATTCAAAATTAGCAAGTTTGACCACTATGGATGTGTAGATGACAACTTGCATAAGGTGGAACATGGAAACTAGGAAAATAAGACAAAAATGGATTAATTAATGTCTAAGGTAGCTAACTATGGGTTGATTATTCTAACAAGGTTCAATCACCTGATGACGATGAGTTTTCTCCTCAGTATCTCAATGAAATTCGGGAAGATGTAATACTTAATAATAAGGTCATATCTTCAAGAAGAGGAGACATGGAATTTCTTCGTGTGTGGATGAAAGGATTGCATCCAAGAAAATAAAGGTCGCTAGAGACTGGAAGAGTGAGGGAGTTGTACCCTCACCTATTTTATGAGTAATTCAATGCTTTTGATGGCCCAAAATCTTCCTAGTGGGAAGGTTTGATCTAGGAGGATATTCAATGATCAATCAGATAAAAATTATTCAAACAATAAAATAAATATTATAGTGGTATGCAGTTCATCATTGGCTTTCTGTCAACACTCTTTTTGAATGAACGACCTTCCGATGTAGAAGTTATTAGGGTTTTAAATTACGACAAAAGGTTCAAAAATGGAAAAATAAATGGTTAAATTGGAATATTGGTATAAGGATGATTGGTCAAAATTTGGTTATATTCTATGGGAATCGAACCCATGACCTCCATGGTCTTCCCAAATCCTTCACAAATCCCTCCTATCCATCTTCCCTACATATGTTCCTTGTAAGCTATAGTGCTTAGGTTCTATATAAAGTTGAAGTGGAGTTGGTTTCGAAAATGATGAGGGGTCGAGGGCTTGACCCTAAACCCCATGGTCAACACCAAGATCCCCATTATAATTAAATGGTATATGCCACCAATAGACAACAGACCAACCCATATGCCATGATGATAGTCCAAGTGCCAACACGTTAATATACCTTATCACCAAAACGTACCACAATACCATATTATATTGTCGAACATTATCCATATTTCAAACCGCATGACATTGCAACTACCCACCTTGCCACATACATTATATGTTACAAAATTAACATAAAAGGGGGAGAGTCCCATGGGTTTGACCTTGGGACCTTTTCCCCACTATACCATGACATTGCCAACACACCATCGCATTCATGTTGCATGGGATTTGGCGAAAACTATTTAAGAGTTTGCAGGAGAGAATAAGGGGGGGTGGTGTGGCACTTTGTCCTACACCCCAAAACCAACTAAAAACCACTATATAAAACATGCTTGGAGCCATGTTTCAGGTACAAAGGTGACAGGACAGAGACCATGAAGCTCAGTTTAGGAATGAATCTTAAGGAAAGTATAGGCATAGATCATGAGGTGTTGTAGAACCATTCATGGGCATGTATCAAGAGGTGGAATCCATATAGTCCATATCTTTTTGTCTTTTTTGTAGGTAGGGCTTTCTCGATTTGCAAGCCAAAGGAGCCCTTAGGGAAAGGTAGTCAAGTTTATACTCATTTTTCTCAAAATTTTGAGAGGGTTGCAGTGGTGCTATCTGTATATAGTTTTGACTGACATAAAATAGAGGTGGTTCTAGAAACCCATTTATGTCAGCTTTGAAGACTTAATAAGATCATCCTTCTCATTGGAAGTGGAATGGAGACGTAGCTCAGGAGGGTTGAACTCTGTTATCAATTTTGTCTATTCATTTCATGGTTTGCATACTATTGATTTTCTTATGTGTATATGTTCAAGCATTTAAATTTTGGTTTTAAAGCTTGTTTATGAGTTTTTTTAACATACATGTTCACATGCAATTTTAAATGGTTAAAAAAAGATACTGAAATTTCATATCATTCATCCAACTTGTTCAGATACTTCTAATTCTCAAGAGGTTATTGGGGATTTACCTCTCTACCAATGGTGACCCTCTACATACCCTTGTTGCATAACACTATCTTCATATTATCCCTCCAATCAAGATAGTTGAAGGGTGTGAGGATCCTAGGAGTCAAGCCTTCTAAATTCTCCATCTTGCAACTTCAAGGAATAACTCATTCTTCATAAATCATCAATTTACCTACAGAAACACTGCAAATCACTACAATTCGAATTCAACCCAATTCTCTGGGTGCATCACACATGTCTATACTTATATGGACAAAATCGAGAGGGAGCAAGGGAAGAATACTAGGAATTATGTGGAACCTAATTTGGTGCATCAATGCAAGTTTCTGAGGTTTGAAGTTGTCCTGAATACTTAGTTTGATACCATGTTTAATTTAGCAAAGATTACGATCCTCAGGAATGCATAAATTCACTGTGAAAGAAGGTTGTAGGAGAGAGAAGTAATTCAGTCTATACTTATCAAACATTCATGGTGAAAATTGAACAACCAAAAGACAAAATTGGTCAGCATAACATTACATGAATTATCACTAACCTCTCTATAATACAATGATGATACAATAGGGAGAATTTGAATAAACTAGGTAGCATCTGAATTCACCAACTTGGATAGACTCGAGTACTAACTCAATGTGAGAAAATCACCACATAGAGCTCATTAATCTATTTCATAACAACTAATCAGTTCATAGTCTGTTAACTAGATAAGGTAGGTAGGAAAAGGAGCCTAACCTCCTTGAATCAAGGAAAAGTGGCATTGCACTAAATGATTCCCTTTGGAGGATAACTCAACAGAGACTAGGGTGAACTAATGATGTACTCCCATGACTCTGTGTGGCCTCTTAAATTATAGGGATTGGATTTTGGAGCTCCTGAACTCATGGAAATGGGTGCATCAAGTGTTAGGTGGGCCCCAGATGAGTCCCCCATAGTACTAGTGAGGTGGAAATACACTCCTAATCTAGGAAATAACAATTAGACTATGGTATTAAAATGGAGGATTATTAATTAATCCTAACACAAAAGGGGCCCTAGGAATTTACCACATCATTACACTTGGTAGATACACCATTATTTCTTTCATGGATCCTTAACACTTCAAGTGGTCTAATGGGCCAAAGTGCCACAACATTTGGGGTCATGTGAACCAAGAATTATTATTTTAGGGGTACTTCAAAATTTACACAAACTTTCTTCGGAACAACTTTGGGGACTCTTTAGGGCCTTATCCACCATTGGTCATGTAACCCCAAACTCATGGGAAAGTGGAACAAACACAATTTTTTTATGGGCTTCTTCACCTTTTATTGAAAATTTTCTTAGGGGAAACCTTAGAGAGTTATTTAGGGTTTTTATCGATATTTTTACATCACAAAGTGTCTTCCCATGAGGGCCATGCATAACTGCTACACCATAAAGGGACCTATTTTGGAGGAAATATACATACATATATTGACATCAATGAGAACTTTATTCAACAACCCCTTCATGATTAATATGGATCTTTCGTAACCTATCACTACCTTTCTCACAATCGGCAATTATTTATAATTCACATGACAAAGTATTATATTTCATAGTTCACATGGACTAATGGTATTGGATGTGAAAGTTGAATCTGTGTGCCCATTTAATTTGTAGATTCCTCCTTCAACACCAATTACAACTACATCATTTTTATATTTCCTTTTGGCCACATAAGAACTTCCCCATATACAAAGGAAACTCTAAAATATTTCTTATCTAAAGATGATATAGAAATAAGATGCATCTTTAAACCTGGAACATATAAGACCTCTTTCATCTTCATGGACTTTCAATATTTTAGTTTGTAAGAGGCTTCTACGGTTCCTTTGATGGGATATTGATAATCATATTCAAGTTGCACCTTGTGTGGATAGTCTTTCTAGGTAAGACATGAGAGAGAACCTTTGCGACCTGTCATATGTTTGGAATCACCACTATCTATGAGCCAAGTGTCACTTCCATGAGATACTAATCCTATGAGGGATGAAATTACGACATATTCTTCACTAGAGTATTCATTTTCTATGGATTTCCCTTCATCTGATTCATTCTCTTTGACTGCATGGGAATGCAAATTTTAGTTCTTCTTCTTGAACCTATATTTATTAAGTGGATAATTTATGGAAATGTGTCCCAAATTATGACATGTATAACATTTGAAATATGAGCAATCCTTGTTAGGTTTCTTATTTATTTTGAATTTGTGTGCTCTTCTAGGAGGTGATCCTCGATTCTTCCATTTGTTTTTTCCATTTTTTGAATGAGCTGCTAGATATTGGTCTTTATTACAATTCATCTTTTCTTCTCTATTTTCTATCCTTCCTTCTTCATGTACAAAGTCTTCCCATAGTTTTCTAAACTTGGTTAACTTTCTTCTTTCACATATTCCTCATGAAGGAATCTTGTTCTCTTGGAAGACCATTTAAATTGGTCATCACAATATCCTCTTATTCCACCATGTCACCAATGGCTTTTAATTATTATTTGATTAGATACACTCTTGAGAAGTATGATTGCATAGTTTTTTCCTTCTACATATTCACACCCTTGAGTTAGTTTCTCAAGGTCATTCTTCTATTGATGTTCTTTCCTTAAAACAAATTGGTTAGTGCATCGAACATTTACTTTGGAGTATTCTTTGAAGATACAGGTATCAAATGATCCTTGATAAAATCATCTATGATCCTCTTAGCTTGATCATAATCTTCTTGTGCTTGGATTTTGCTTCATCTCCTTATGGTTCCTTGACCTCATCTTTGATGTAGCCTTATAGGTAATGTTCTTCAAGGATGAGCAAGAACATGTACTTCCATGCTATGAAGTTCTATGCTCCTTCAATATTTTCATCAAAATTGGGATTGTTTGTCATCTTTAATGAATGAGAAAAATGGAAATAGAAGATGTAGATCTTACCAATTTGAGGAATGCTTCTAGAATCTACTTCAGGATCACCTAGGGTTTGATAGGAAACCCCTAATTTTCCAAATTTGGTCATTTGCAAAACTAATTGGAGGAAAATATGTGCCTCCCTGAGGTGAGTTGATTTATATATTAATTTTCCTGAATTGATGGATAGAACCTTGAAAAATTTTATGCCCTTGTTTCTCCCAACAATAGTGTAGGTGTTGGAGGAGTTAATCGATAAGCCGAATAAGTCAATTGTTTGACTAATTAGAGACTAGGTCAGCGGCATAAGGTCGTGTCGGTTGACCGAACCGATAGGTAGTTATATGTAACTATTTGTAAATCATATATTAGGCTATTGAGCCAAATGAGAACTTGGTTCAGTTCTGTGTTTGTATGGACCCTTATAATATAATATAATCTGTTGTTCTACACCTACATTCTTGTCTCTTGTCTCTATTATGTCTGTATGCTTTTAATGTGTATTATTGGTAACCCTCTATGATCCATGAGATTAAAACATTGGTTCCATTTCCAGTAGTACATATCTAAGATGAATACAAGCATATGATATCAGAATAGGAGATTAAGAACTGGTGGGAGCGTAAGATAGCCAATTATTTGCAAAATTACACATGGAGAAACATATTAACGACTGCTCAAGTGAAGAAAAGATTCTTCACTAAAACTCATGAGAAATTTGTAGAATCGGTACCCCAGCTTTTGAAAAATAAATTGGAGGAAAAATTCGGAAGCGACTAAGGACCAATAGCTATTAGAGAAACTGATTCGAGGGGGAAGAACAAACTTGTCGAAGTGGTTTGAAAATATCAACAATGAATTCTACGAGGAGCAAGCTATATAAGAAATAACTTCAGTAGAAACAATTCAGAATAAATTCTATAAAGACCTTACCGAGCAGTTCTTGTTCTCCTTACCGACCTTGTTTTTCAAATTCTTGATAGAAAAAGGAGTGGGTAATATTGTCGAACCTCGTCCGTCACTAAACGAACCACCACCAAATTTTAACTGGGTAGAGAAACAGACAAAGTGGGAGAAATTCATTATTGAAAGGGAGTGGGAATATTTCCTAAGCAAGTAAATAGAACTATATGAGCTTTCTAAAGCATTGGGTATGCCATGGGGGGGTATATGGTCATATGTCGGGGTAAAGTAAAGAGGATTCTAGTCGACTAAAAAAGAGGTACCATCGCCAGTGATGAAAAGTCAACCTAAAAACGAAATCGAAATGATAGTGACACACAAAGGTACAGTAGATTTACAGAGAATAGAGAGAGAGAAGAGGCTAAAATGAAGGGAAGAAATAAGAGAAAGGGGTATGGCACTACAAAGAGGAATGAGTACTAGGGTGATAGACCAAGAAATAAATTCACCAAATTCGGGTCATGACCGACACGAAGAAGGCGTGGATGAAGAGGCATCACCCATGGAAGAAGACTTGTGGATAGAGCAGTGAGAAGCTCTCCAAATAGAAGTTCCCCAAGAGATAAGACCTTTGTCTCCAATGAATCTGAGTACTAGGATACAAGCCATTGTCGAAGAATACCTAAGACTAAGAGCTGGTGATTTTGGTATATGGAGTCGACTAGACGACGAAGTAAATGATGATAATCATCTAGTGATCTATTGACCAGAGGAAGGAAACTGGGTCATGCTTCAGGCGTACCCTTCCAACCAAAGTATCCACTTACTTTACCTGGCACATGAAGGAGCACCCCCCCTGCCAAATATAACTTTGCCAGAATACAGAACAGTCGGACCTGCAGACAAATAATTGCAGTTGGAAATCGACGGGAGAATTCGACCCCAACCAATTGCTTGTCAGAGAAGAAATGACAAACAAAACAACTAACGGAAACATAATTTCATTCAACAATAGCTCTGCACAAAGAGACAAGAAAAACATCCCACTACCCCCACCACCACCACCTCCTATAGAATATAGCGACAGTGAATCCGACATGGGTCATGGATCACAACATATCCCTCTATACAAGGGCGATGAAGATCCTAGACGACATTGGTTCATTTGTGAGTTGACATGGGAGGCAAATCAGGTCACAGTTGAATATCGACAAATGGCACAGTTCGTTGGTGCCTTGAGGAAAAGAGCACTAATGTGGTACATCAAATTTAATGAGCGAACCCCTCAAGCATCCAAAGCAGAAATTAAAGCACAAATTTTTTCATTCTTTAAAACCCCAGATGCAAAACATATGGTAGCTAAAAATTTGAAAACAACATCGCAAAAGCCAGCAAAATTTGTCTGAGAGTACGACAAACATTGGAAATACTTCCTCGACCAACTGGATTATGTAATTGATGAACAACTATTAATTCAGTGGTTCCTTGCAGGTCTATCAGAAAAAATTCAGTGGCACATAAGCATGGAGACGTTTGAAATGTACAAAGATGCGCTTACTAAATCTCTACAAGTGGAGATGGACGAAGATTTCCCAGCATATCCCATGGATACTAGATTGGAAGAACAACATGAAATCATGCATAAATCATTGAAATAGATGAACCTTAAGAATCAGGATGTCTAGTGCACAAAATGCTCAACGCCCGAACACACAAAAGATAACTATCGACAAGATATCATCTGACAGGATGTTCGATTTGTTCAGACAAAGTGCTTCTGCGACATCTTCCAAGAACATGGAGAACACAAAAAAAAAGATTTCCCATATAACATGAAGAATGGTAAAGCATATTGGTGTGCAATATGTGAAGTTAAAAGTCACACCATGGCTGACTGTCACCTAAACTTAAAAAATCGACAAAAATACCAAGCAGTGTACTATACAAATGCAGTTGCGCAGAACAACAATAAAAATTAGTGAAGAAATGCTGAAAATGAACAGAATAATCAAAGATACAAAGTCTGTCGATATGAGCACCGATTCGACAACCGTCATGGAGGATATGGAGGTCAAGGTCGATTCTCTGGGAATTGTGACAACCGACCACGTCGTCCCATCCAATGTTTCACATGATATAAAGAAGGTCATCGATATGCAGACTGCCCATACAAGGACAGAACCGATTTAAAATTTTGTACTAACTGTGGAGTCGGGGATCACTCATTAGAGGATTGCCCTACTAAGGGACAAAAATTGGGAGTGATAATCCACGTATAAGCAAAATAAAAGAAAATAATTATTATCCTAACCCAACTAAACAAAAACAACTCTATAAAGACGTGACAAATTTATTTAAAGAATTTTCTCGACAAGAAGAAGCTGATGATAGGTGACGAATCACAGTTAACGAATTAATATGTTTAGTACAAGATGATAAAGTGGTATCTAATTTCATTGACTTATTGTATAATACGAAACACAACAATAATACATAAAATCAAACAAAAAACATATGTAGTTTAAACCAAAAGGACAAAGTGATGCCGACCCACTTGTCAACCTAGAAATGGAAGGATACCATGTCTGACAAGTTGTACTTGACTTCGGCTCACAAGTAAACATTATGACTCGTGAAACTTGGGAACATTTGGGTAAACCTCAAATATACGAGTCAGTAATATACCTGAAATTAGTCGACCAAGGTCTGATTGAACCTATCGGATTTTGGATAATTGTCCACATGATAATAAAAGGAATATCGACCAAATTCGACTTTGAAATTATTGACCCTGAGGAAGGATCCAATTCCTTCCCAGCGATCGACCTTGGGGAATAAAAATGAAAGAATCAATATCCTTAGACAAGGAAAGGATAAAACTAAAAGGGAATGGACAAAAAGTCATAGTACCTATCCATCCATCCCAAGAATAACCTTGGATAGAACCTATTGATGAAGAAGTTGACATCCGACAATTATATCAAATACAAAACAATGAAGACTACATAGAACCTAATGTCTATGGTGAACTTCACTTAGGCAATCAAGATTCAGTAGGATACAACTCAGATGTAGAATTATATGATTGGGAAGTCGAAAACTATGAAACAGAAGAAAGAGGTTGATGGACCATTCAAATAGTACAGAAGAAACCATTCCAACAATGCTTCTTAGTGTCCATCATCCCAAAACTATTTGAAAATAAAACTAGGGAATATCCTACCATAAAACCAGCAAATGTAAGTATCAAACAAATCCCAAGATACAAAGAAAGAGAATCACTAGTCATGCATATAGAACAAGTATCCAAAAACATTGGTGAACATGTCCGACTACAAATCTTAGTGGAAACCTTCATAGGACAAGCTTCTAGATGGTGGGATACCCATCAATCAAGATTGCAGACATGGACAATAGCTTCGACTTACTTTATAGAAATATTCGGAGGAAAAATGTTAACCAATCAAGCCCAAATACCTATGTTCATCCAAGGGAAGGATCCAGAAGACCACATAAGAACATGTTAAAAAGAATGGAAAATACTTGGGTATAAGGACGAACATACATGGCCACACCTGTTTCCATCGACACTATCCAACTTACCAAACAAATGGTACAAAATGGAAGAAGCTCAGGGTGAAACATTCCTATGGCATGAACTTAGAGAGAATTTTATCAAAGACTTTAGCTTTATACCACAAGACGAAAAGTTAGTCAAAACTGCAAAACAAATCAAGGAATTTATAGAATCGACCGGGAACAAAACCCTAACACAAAATCATGACCAACCGACAATAAACTGCAATAACATACAAACCAAGAGAAAACCATAGTCAACAAGACTACAAATGGAAAATGAAAATCCAGAAGCAAAAAGCTTTCTATGGAAATCATACCATTCAAAAACAACAAAACCAATTCACATAGTTTTCAAAGTCGAGACAGCCGATAAAAAAACACCGACTAAATGACTGTAGCAGACTTTCCTGCTACATTTTCACAGTTTAAAGAAGGGAGCCAACCAATCAATGAAGCCAAAGCACAAAAATGGTTAGATGCTAAAGTGAAAACTAAATAATTTGACATCTCAAATGATGGTCAACCAAAAATGGAAAAAATTGGAGACTACTAGAGTGAAGAACAAACAATAGAAATAGTAAACTTACTAAAATAATTCCAAGATGTATTTGCTAGAGACTACAAAGATCTCAAAGGTCTAGTCCATGAAATGGGTGAAATGAAGATAAACATTAAACCTGATGTCTGACCTATAAAGAAGAGACCATATAAATTAGTTCATAAATACAAAGAGATAGTCAAGAAAGAGATTGATAATATGCCTGCAGCAAGAATTATCTACCCTATTGACCAATCGGAATGGGAAAGTCCAATGGTTGTTCAACTAAAGAAACATGATCCAACCAAGCTAACGATCTGTGTCGACTTCAGAGACTTAAATAAAGTTACATTAATAGACCCATTTCCAACACCTTATGCAAATGAAATCTTAAATGAGGTCGCGGAACATGAATTCTACTCGTTTACAAATGGATTCTCAGGTTATAACCAAGTACCAATAGCCAAAGAAGACCAGAAAAAGACAACATTTATATGTGAATTTGGCTCATTTTCTTACAGAGTTATGCCTTTTGGACTAAAAAATGTACCTGCAGTATTTTCGAGAATTATTGTCAAAACATTTCAAGAATATACTTACAAAGCAATGGTAGTACATTTTGATGATTGGACAATATACTCTATGCTGAAAGATCACTGCAAATGGCTAAGGCTCATGTTGGAACGATGCCAACAAATCCAGCTATCTCTGAACATAAGGAAATGCATATTTCTAACCCCTATAGGGATACAAATAGGACTCATTGTCTATGAAGAAGGCATTAAGGTGAACTTTGCAAAAATAAAAATTATCCTCGACTTAAAATGACCAGTGAACCCAAAATAAGTTAGGGTACTACTTGGTCATACAGGATATTACAAGAAATTCATAAGGTACTATTCAGATATGACCTATCCATTGGAAGAACTATTAAGAGAATATTAGTAGTTCGACTGGATAGAGGAATGCAACATATCATTTGAAACACTAAAAAGGAAGCTAGTCAAAGCACCCGTTCTAAGGTTCCCAAATTGGTCGACCAAATTCCATGTACACATCGACGTATCAGGCCTAGCAATAGGAGCAATATTAACTCAACCAAGGGATGATGAAATCGACTAACCCATAGTTTACAGCAGTAGAAAACTAAATAAAGTAGAAAGAAACTATTCAAAAATAAAGAGAGAAGCCTTAGGAATGGTTTTTGCACTACAGAAGTATCAACATTACCTACTAGCCAACCCTTTCATTTTTTATATCGACCACCAAGCATTAAAATATCTTGTAAATAAACCCTTATACCATGGAAGAATTTGTCGATGGCTACTTCTATTCCAAGAATTTGAATTTGAAGTCATTGTGAGACCAAGAAAATTAAATGTTGGACCCGACCACTTATCACGAATTGAAACAGGAGAGGAATCGACAAGAGTTGAAGACAACCTTTCGGACGCACATTTATTTCGAATAGAAGCAGTCCCAGCAGAATTAGAGGAAATAGCTCAATTCTTATAAAATTGACAAGAACTAGAGGGCATGAGCACGAAAAAGAAACAAATCTTAGCCATGAAGGTTGCACCGTATAGTCTCATAAATGGATTTGTATATAAAATGGACCTAGACGACATCCTCAAAAGATGCGTATTATAACATGAAATAAATAATATCATGTATGAAACACACTATGGACTAGTGGGAGGACATTTTCAAAAATACACAACTGCCAAGAAAATCCAACAGTCAGGGCTATGGTGGTCGGCACTATACAAAGACTGCAAAATTTTGTAATCCAATGCGATAGATGTCAACGACTGGGTCGACCTCTGCTTAGTACATAAATTCCCTTGATATCAGTAAACCCAAGTTTGACATTTGAAATTTGGGCCATTGACTTCATAAGGCCATTCCCCATACCAGCAAAAAGAATAGGTGCAAGGTACATAATAACTGCAGTAGAATATGTAACCAAGTGGGCAGAAGTAGAACCAGTCGACACATGTTCCAGTGAGATACCTGCTAAATTTATCTATGAAAATATAATTACCATATTTGGATTCAGAATAACCCTAATCAGCGACCAAGGTTCACACTTTATTAATAAAACCATCAAAGCACTAACAGACCAGTTCAAAATTGACCAGCAACGTAGTACAGCTTTTCACCCCCAGTCGAATGGAGCAATCGAGGCATTTAACAAAACATTAACAAAGGGCCTAACTAAAATTTGTAACACCGACAAGGATGGTTGGGATGAAAAGATACTTGCATTATTATGGGCTTACAGAATAACATACAAGCATTTGACTGACCAAACACCATTTTGACTAGTCTATAGACAAGAAGCAGTTGTTCCACTACATTTTTTATAGCAAACACGTATCATAGCATATATTTTACATGTCGATGTTGAACAAGCCAGGAAGGACCAACTGATGCAATTAAGCAAGCTAGAAGAACACCAACTGATTTCTCTACAACACCAAGAAATCAAAAAACAACAACAGAAGGCTTGGCACGATCATAATATCAAAAACAAAAATCTGTTGGTAGGGGATCTCGCCTTACTATACAACAGTCCAGTAAAATGAAAACCCAAAAAGTTACATACATAATGGATGGGACCCTACATTGTCGAAGAGATTCATGACAATGGATCAGTCTGACTAAGGAAGTTACAAGGCATGGTATTTCTGAAACTTGTTAATGGTGCCCAACTAAAATGGTAAAAAAATTAAAACAATTTCAAAAAAAAAACATAAATATAACGACCATAACTGTCTGAAAAGAAAAAAAAAACTATAAAAATCTAAAAAGATTAAAAATAACAAAACAGAACCAACACCCATAACCCAGGATGACAGGAAACCAACGCTTCGATAGCCGACATCAAACCCATTGACATACCAACATCAACCGCTCACATGATCAACATCGACCAACGACCCCGAAGATCAAATCAAGCCTTAATGACTACATTCAGAAGGAGCGCCAAAAGAAAATCACCATTAACGTAAAACCCAAAGAATGCGTTGGAACATCACTTCCACCATTAATACACCAATCGACAGAAACGTCAAACACACCACCTATAAATACTGGACCAGAAAAGGACTATTTATAGTATTTCGAAGAGATAAAGCAATTCAGCAATCAGAAATTTGAGAACCGAGAACCTATAAGAAAATTGGACCAAGAAACTGATGAGATGGCACCAAAACAAACTAGAGCCATAGCTACAAAACAAAAGAACTGCAATCTGCTGAAACCCCATTGATGAGAAGGTTAAAAAACATCAAAAACGCCAAGTTACAAGAAACCTCATGGGAGAAAATGTGGGCCGAAATCAAGGAATGGGCTTATGTTGACAAGAAACTCACACAAGCAGCAGAGAAGATAAATCACAGCTCCATTATGAACTACATGAACACGTCGTTCATGGCGAGTTTTGGAGTAACCAAGGAAACAACAGTAAAATTTATTATTAGCCGGTACCACAACGGGAAATTTTACTTCGACAAACTAGTTGAAATATCTAGAGAAGTCATATACAAACTGACTGGTCTCTCCAACCAAGGTGACCCAGTCCCTGTCAGAATAAAAGAAGGACTCGTAGAATGGTTAATTGGAATGCCCTCTGGGAATAATTCAAAAGGGCTAATGATTATCCAGATACAATCCCGGACACCACAAATCATGGCCAAAATCATAGCAACAGGGCTCACACCTACAAGTCAAGGGAGCGACCTAAAACTAGATATGCTAGAGGTAGTAGACACGATAAATAAAATAGGAAAAGTATACATATGGGATCAGTATGTCATCGACATGCTCATAACCATCTATGATAAATGCCAGGAGTTGGGTGGGATTATAAGGTTCTCGTATCTAATAATCTAGATAGTGATGTACCACTTGTGCCTAATCGGGGACAAGCAGTTCCAAGAACCAACAAAATTCCATATGTGGAGGTTCAATCCATTTGTGCAGACTGGAACATTGAAAGAACTGGAAAATGGAAAAGTACTGTTGGAAAACTGGATCCAATAGCTGAAAGTTCAGACGACC
This sequence comes from Pseudotsuga menziesii, assembly GCA_001517045.1. Taxonomy (NCBI): domain Eukaryota; kingdom Viridiplantae; phylum Streptophyta; class Pinopsida; order Pinales; family Pinaceae; genus Pseudotsuga; species Pseudotsuga menziesii. The sequence goes on along the minus strand of LPNX010297283.1, from coordinate 241,619 downwards.
AGATGGAGGGTGCCTCAGAACATCCGACGAACTCTTTCGAAAACCACACACATCCAACTGGAGCTTGACCACACTGCGGTTTGGTATATGCAGGGTGCAAAATCAAAATGAAAACCTCTCAACTATTACCCAACAGTCGAAGAGATTTTCTGTGAATTAGCTCAACAATCCAGCACAAAGCTATCTATACCAGCAAAATCCAAGGAAGGAAACCTAGAAATCAAATAACCACTAACAGACCAGGAGAAAGAACAAGACTATGAACTTCGACTACACATAAGCACCTTTGTGTCAGAAGAAACACCAGTAGAAGACACCAATAGATTGAAAATAACAATCATACCACCAACGACCCAAAGGGGAAGTGTACCAACAAAGCAGCATGTAACCAAACCAACTGAAGAAAGTATCGACCCAGTTCAACAATAGAAGGGAGAGGAAGAACTAGAAGAAGATATTGAGCCCGACAATCCTGAGTATGCCATAACCAAATATATAATTAAAAAACTAGCAAAATAAATAGAAACCGTAAGAAAAAAGGCAACGAAAACAAAAGGGAAGGTGAAGCTCAAGATGATCCTTTCATAATCAGAAGACAAAGAGGAACTAGTAGCTACCATTGTTGATGTCATAGAAGACATTGTAGGAAACAATTTTTTGTTTGAGACACATTTCAAATGCTTCGTCGTGTCGGGAGCACAGCAGGGTCGGCCGAAAAAAGGTAAAAAGTACAAACACCTCAATGGCTGAAAATATTGTTGATTTAGTGTCTATACATCTCCACCCCATCTCCGACCCAGATCACATAGGAAGAAATTCCACAACTCTCCTCCATAATCCCAGTCGACATATGAAAAAATGCTATGTTGGAAACCCTAAAGGAGAAGTTTGACCAAGACAAATATTTCTAGGTATACATTGAAAAATTGCCTGAACTACTCACCTCTGTCCAAAAGATCACCACCAAGTTCCCTCTGATCGAAGCTAGTGGATCAAGACAGCTCATTCCCCCACAACCTGGACAAATACCCCAGAATCCAAGGTCTATGGGAATTATAAAATCAACATTTGGGAGGAACCCCGACAAGACATCTCAAGTTGTCGCAAGTCGAACCTCATCTTTTATCCCAGCCGACATCCCACACCCTCCATTAGCCAATGAACTAGCAAGATATGTGGAAGAAGAGAACCTAAAAGAAATCAACCGAGTAATTGACAACCTATTCTCTAACGTCCCAGAGGATTCACCACCACAAGTTGAGGACCCGAAACCTGACCACATCCCTACCACACCAATTACGCCCGACCATTCACCATCACCATCTCCACTTTCCAATACAGAATTTGCGCCTGAACCACTTTTACTTGAACCATATTCACCTGAAACATCTATATCTAAACCCTCTACACAAAATCCTCCAGATACACACCCAGCTACGGACCTCATCCAAGAGACCCAACCAAAAGTTTCACTGATCATTGCAGACCAGCAACCAGACAATCCACTACCGAAAAATCAACCACAGGAAGGTCTAACCCTTGCAGATGCACAAGAACAGCAACAAGAAGAACAACATAAACATATGAGGAAGATAGACAGAAAGAAGAAGGACCACCAAAAATAATCACAATCAGCAATGGTCCACATTAGCCAACTTGGGTCGACCATTGCAATCGATGCAACAAAGCTGAAGGACAGAGAGTTGGGACAACTCTTAGAAACTCTGGCCATTGAAGAAAAAACAAGAATCCAGACCAGACGCAAGGATCTCGATGACATTGAGAAGGAACAAGTCGAATTGTTGTAAAAATGCAGAAACCTAGCACGATCTGTAATACCAGGACCAATGGAAGTCGACATCGACAAGCCATTTGAAAAGGCATATCAACTATTTGAGAGTGTGATGTCGACCCTACAAGCACATATGCAAGATACAAAAGAAGAACAAAAATAAGAAACATCTAGTTACTGATGCAGCAGTGCACGGCCTTCTTAGAAGCGTACAAAGTGCTACAAGACCATATGGAAGAGTCTGTCATAACAGAAGGGGTACTACAGGACTGGCCTACTTATTACGGGAAATTCTTTCAGTAGACCCGACAGACTCGACAACAAATTCAATCATTAGAAAAGAGAAAGAACACTGAGGAAGCATTGAGAAGCACAATACAAGATCAAATAGTGCTGGAGACAGCCAAACTACAGAGACTCAAGAGACAAGCACACCAGTGGGTGTAGAAGGCACTCCCAAGCTTGGATAAATTAGAAACCATCTTCCCATAGATGAAAAGGCTTCTGGAGACAGCAGAATAAAAAGACCAGTTCATGGGACCCAACATGGAAAGAATAGCAGACCTTTCCATTCAAGAGAAGATGTCGATGTTATCAAACATTACAACACTGACCATCGGCATCTAGAAAGTACTTCAAAGTTGGACAGAATTCCAACATCAACTAGTCGTTACAACATAAGCAATTGTTGAAGTATGTATACAAAAATGACCAACCATCCGTCTTCATAGCCCATAAAAGGAAAACAAGAAAATAACTACCTTAGACAGTAAAAGATTTTTGAGTACCTCCCCTGTTTCTTCGAGACAAAGAAAGATTTTTTTCCTGGGGGAGATGTTGGAGGAGCTAGTCGGTAATCCAACTAAGTCAATTGGATAACTAATTAGATATTAGGTTGGCCGCATAAGGTCATGTCAGTTGACCAAACCGACAGGTAGTTATATGTAACTATTTGCAAATCATATATACTAGGCTGTTGAGCCAGATGAGAACTTGGTTCAGTTATGTGTTTGTATGGCCCCTTATAATATAATATAATCTGTTGTTCTACACCTACATTATTGTCTGCTGTCTCTGTTATGTCTGTATGCTTTTAATGTGTATTATTGGTAACCCTCTGTGATCCATGAGATTACAATAGTAGGTAAAAAAATGAAAATTCACATTACTGAAAAATGTTGCGATAGAAAGATTCACCCTCCTAAGGAGAGTTGTATGATCCTTCTTTTTCCACTAATATGTGGAGGGATTTGTCTAGAATAGTGGTCCCTAGCTTGTTGAATTACTAGAAAAACTATTGCACAATGTCTTCTTTCAAGTTGGTTATGGTACCATGATAATATTTTAAAAGTTTTTATGCCAAAATAAAAGGATCACTGAAAGAATAACAATCATAGAAAAACAAAAGGGAACACAAATATTTATCATGGGAAACTCTTGTGGGGAATAAAACCCATCAAAACTTCCTCAATATAGACTTCAACCAAGTAAAGTGTAATACCTAAAAATAATACTAGATTGTTTCATCCCTCTCTGATGGACTCCTCCTTCTCTCTCTAGCAAACTTGCTTGATTTTTTAGTGGAGGGAGCCTCATCTATTTATACACATCAACTAATAATCCTACTAACCCAACAAGTACGAATTCTCCTATCAACCAAGTCCGACTTGCCTTGGAAGACTGAAAATAACATTTTAATAATACTTTTGTGGGTACTACTGACTTGACTTACAACGAAGGTTCTACCTCAAGAATTTACATGACTAATTACATCAATGACATCCCCAATCAAAGGGAAAACATCTCCTAAAGTAGGAATAATAATAATAATACAAAATAGAATATCTTCCGCAGTTACATTTTTTTTAACACCATGGTTACAATTTAAAAAACCTTTTCCTTTCATTATATAAAGTATGTAGAATGAATGAATAATTTTGGAAGTTTGTTCTTTGTTGCAGTCAGAATGTATAATAGTATCTCTTTTTTTACCCAAGCTTGCATTTAAGTGTATTCTTGTATGTTACATATAATGGATTTGAGGTTTAAGAATCATGAGTGCATTTGGATGTGTGTTTTTAGTGGTAGACTTTTTGGGATGTTCGAAGGTACCCGACATCGAGCAATTTGGATCTTCAATGCTGGAAACCATGTGTTGACCCAAATGGTTGTTGTCATTGTTCCTAGTCGACAACCACCCAGGTCGAAGGATTTAAAGTTTCACATAGCTGAGTGATTTGGCGCATTAAAATCCTTATCTCTGACTGGTCGAAGATGGTACATCATTATCTATATTATCAATGAAGGAACCCGGATTTGAGTGCCCTCCTCTTGGAATTTTACATATATTTTCTTAATCGTATCGACTAGGTGTTGGGCCTAGCAGTAAAGTTTCCCTATTGTCGACACATTTTGAACTACGTCGAGCATGTCGAGCTTGAGGTAAAAACCTCTTCCCGTGTTTTTTAAAGCCATAGAGATAATTTTGGAAACTATATTTGGTCTGACATAGATGATTTGATTGACTACTAATCCTCTTGATTTTTTTCCTTCTGGTGTACCTGTTAGTTCCTCGACTAGGCCTGGGTTTAATTTGGTAGGGATAGGGCCGCCTTTGTTTGATAGTCCGATAATATTGTATATTAAATCTCCAGTAATTTCCGTGGTTATGTCGAAATAAAATATTCCATTATGATATATGTTGATAATGAAATGTGCAATAATTTATTTTGTTCAAACGAAACTATCCATGAGTGGTGCATTCATGTATCCAAGGATTGTGATGGAACTTAGTCTTTGAGATTCCTCCCTCCATTTTCCATATTTTTTGGTTCCCTATTCCTTGATTTCCTTCTAGATCCTCTTCCATTTTGGTTCGATAACTTTGGCATTGTGAATGTTGTGTAATCAGCTCTCTAATGATGTGATGGCTCTTTCCAACTGTTTAAGCTTGTTCATCGAGGATCTAGTAGTGGTAGTTAACTTCTTCAGTGACATTGCATTGGTCAGATACACTGGTTAAGAAACTGATAAATTATGCTCTAGTGGTGGGTTGCTCTGATGCTCAAGTTCTTCACAGAATGAAATCCAAGTCTCTTCTAATGTAATACTTATATCATAACTATTTGGAGAGGGAGACGGCGTAGTGTTTGGTGGTATTAATTGTGATATTAATGGTGGACTTGACTACAAAGGGAGTGATGTTAGTGTTTATTTCAAGTCATGTCAACTTTTTTACTCACTGTGTCACTATTCATGATGACTTGATTGGACCATTTTTCCTTCGTTGTGTTAGTGTATTTTTGGATCATGATGGTGTCGTTAATGTCAAAGTGGTCGGAATTCTTCCTATCTATTATGTCGATGATTGTGTATCCCATACTATGTTTTGTTGCAATGTTTTTCCGGACAATCCGCAGTAGACATTTTTGGTCGACGTTTCGATTCCGAATCTGGAACCATCATCAGGACAAGTAGTCAAATGATAAAGCTGCAGCTCTGGATTTTAAATACCGGTTGTTGTAGTTATATAATTAAATTGGCCGACTAGTCCTAGGTTTAAGGAAGAGGAATTAAAAATTAAATTAGGGCTTAAGGTAGGGCTTAAAATAGGGCATAAAATTAGTGTTTAAGATTTTTATTTTCAAAAAAAATTTAAAACTAGGTTTTAAAATAATTTCATTTTTAATATAATTTTAAGTTTTTTAATATATTTCTATAATTTATAATTTAAATTATTAATAAAATATTTACCAATTTATTTTTATTTTTAGTATATTATTAGGTTAATAAATTTATTTATCAATTATATGAAATGAAAAAGGGGCTCACATTAGGGCACGACTAGTCAAAGGTATAAGGAGGGGAGATTAAAAATGAAAGATTATAATTTGTTTTAAAAATTACGTTTATGCTTAAAAAAGAAAAATCTTTAATTAATTATGAAGGTTTAAGATTAGGGTATAAAATTAGGGCTTAAAATGGGGTATAAAATTAATGTTAAAAATAATAATTTAATTTTTAATATAATTTTAAAATTTTGGTATATTCATGTTTCAAAATTTAATTTATTTTAAATTTTTATAATATATTTATAATTTATAATTTAAATTGTTAATAAAATCTTTAATTTATTATTAAGTTAATAAAATTATTTGATAATTTTATTGAAAAAGGGGCTTAAATTAGGGCTTAACAAAAGTGTTAAAGATTTTTAATATTGAGTTTGATATAATTTAAATTCTAGTATAATTACAATTCTGATATATGTTTTTGAATCTAAATTCAATTTATTTTTAATTGTTATAATATATTTATAATTTATAATTTAATTATAATTTAAATATTTTTAATTTATTATTAAGTTAATAAAATTATTTATAAATTTTGAAGTATAAGTGAATTATTTATAAGTTATTATTAAGTTATTTTTAAAAATTTTACTTTAATTTTAATTTACTTCACTTTAAAAAAAAAAACTAAGTTAAGCTAAGGTTTAGAGAGAATGAACTTGTCTATTGGACTTGCTTAGACCCTTGATAAGGGGGACCCAACTTTTGCTAACTTCAAAACCGCCATCTCTGTTAAGGTTGTTGGGATGTTTGATGATGCTTCCTACCTCAACATTGATCCAAGATCAGTTCATATTGCTTCCTTTCATAGTAGTTTTCTTGTGTTTGGTTTATAGTTTTATAGTTTTTTTTCAACTGTTTATAGTTATACAACCGGTTTTTTTTAAGCTTTGTACCATTTTAGTCAGGGACCATTAACCAAAATTCAAAATACACTCCCCTGAAGTGTTTTTAATCAGACTGGTCTTTTAGCATTGATTTTTTCAACAATGTATGGACCCATCTAATCAGTGTGTAGTTTCTTAGGTTTTCCTTTTACTCGACTATTGTATAGTAATGCTAGGTCTCCAACCATCATATTTTTACTTTTGATATTTCTATCATGCCAAGATTTTTGTTGTTGCTTTTGGATTTCTTCGTGTTGTATTGCAATTAATCAGTTTTCTTATAGTTTGGATAGTTGTTCTAATCTTTATTTTATGGAATATTCTAAATCAATACGTAATATGTCAGCAATCAGAGGAGTCTATTATCGAAAGTGTAATGGTACAACTGCCTCTTGTCCATAGACAAGTTGAAATGGTGTCTGACCTAATGAACGTTTATATGCAGTCCTGTATACCCATAAAAAAGTGGGTATCTTTCCGTTTGAGTCGTCTTTTTCGGTGTTACATATTTTTGTTAATCCTCTGGTTAATGCTTTGTTAAAAGATCCGATTGCACCATTAGATTGAGTGTGATATGTTGTACTTTTCTGATGTTCGATCATGAATTGTTGTTTCAAAGATATGATTGTTTTGTTTACAAAATGTGACACCTGATCATTGATCAAGGTCAATGGACATCGAATTCATGTGATGATGTTCTCATATATAAATTTTGCATCTATCTCACTTGATCAAGTTTTGATTGGTCCTGCTTCTGCCCGCTTGGTAATGTATTCGACTGCTGTGATAATATATCGTGCTCATGTTTGTCTAGCCAGTATTCGAAATGGTCTTATGAAATCAATCACCCAATTTTCAAATGTTAAACTTGGGTTTACAGATATGAAAGGAATTTCAGTGCTTAATATAGGTCGACCTAGTCATTGGCATCGGTCACATTTGTTCACAAATTCTCGACAATCTTGATGTATTGTCTCCCACAGCAATCCTGATTGTTGGATTTTTTTGGTCGTCGTGTCGGCCTGAAAATGTCCTCCAGCTAGACCGTAATGTGCTTCGTTGATTATTTTTTCTCTTTCATAGTCGAGAACATATCGTCATGAAACATCATCTAATCCAAGTTTATATATAAATATGTTTACTATAATGTAGGGTGCAACTTTGATTGCTAAGATATTTTTCTTTTTATCGCTCATCCCTCATGCACTTGACCTTCCTCTAGGAATTGAACAATTTTTGCTAAGTCGGAATATATAGCTCCAATTCAGAATAAATGTGAGTCTGGTAAGTCGTCTTCAACTCTTGTCGGTTCTTCACCTATGTCGATTCTTGATAATTGGTCGAGACCAACATTTGTTTTTCCTGGTCGGCCTATGAATTCAAACTCGAATTCCTGAAATAATAATAACCATCGACATATTCTTCCATGATGTAATGCTTTATTTACTAAATATTTTAACGTGTGATGGTTTGTGTAGAATAGAAATGGATTAGCGATTAAGTAATGTCATTGTTTTTGCAATGCGAATACCATTCAGAGTGCCTATTTCTCTGTTGTCGAGTAGTTTCGCTCAACTTTACTTAATTTTCTACTATTGTATGTGTTTGGATGATCCATTCCATCATCACCAGGTTGTGTTAAGATTTCTTTTATTGTTATTCTGGATGCATCAATATGTACATGAAACTTGATCGACCAATATTGGAATCGTAATATGCGTGCTTCAACTAATCTTTTCTTTAATATGTCGAATGATGCAGCGAATTCGTCCGTCCATTCATATTCCTTATTTTATTTTAGTGGTTCTAATGGTTAGGTCATGTCAGAATAATGTTGGATGAATTTTCTATAATACCACATATGTATGACTAGAACTCTTACTTGTTTAGGGTTTACTGTTGGTTTTAAGTCGAGAATAATTTTAATTTTTGTATAATTGACTTAAATCTTTCCTTTCATACTATATGCCCCAGTATGTTCCTATTGGGGTTGCAAAGATACACTTTTTGATATTTAGGGATAATTGGATTTGTTGACATATTTCTAGCTAAATCATTAGCCATTTACAATGGCCTTTTATCATAGAATAAATTGTCCAATCATTGAAATACACATCCATTTTTTGTATATATACTCCTGAAATGCTTTGACGACTATCTTGGAAAAAACAGTTGGGGAATTTTTCAATCCAAATGGCATGACTTTATATGTGAATGATCCAAATTCACATACAAATGTTGTCTTATTTTGATCTTCTTTGGAAATCGGCATTTGATTATATCCTGAAAATTCGTCTGTAAACAAAAAACAATCATGTCCTGCAACTTCATTAACAATTTCATCTGCAAAAGGGGTTGGAAACGGGTATGTAAGGGTTAATTTATTCAGTTCATGAAAGCTGACACAGATTCGTAGTCATGTTAGGTTGTGTTTCTTTGTTTGGACTACCATTGGACTTGCCCATTTTGACTGATCGATAAGGTAAATGATTCTAGATGCTAACATGTTGTCGATTTCTTTCTTTATTATTTCTTTGTATTTATGAGCAAGTTTATATGGTATTTTATTTATGGTTTTTTCCTCAAGTTTGATGTTGATTTTCATTTCTCTCATATATTGAACTATTCCTTTTATATCTTTATAGTCTTGAGAAAAAAAATCCTGAAATGTTTTTAATAAGTTGACGATTTATGTCATTTTTTCTTCATTCCAATAGACCAATCTTTTCAATTTGAGGCCTATCATCATTAGATATATCAGCTTCTTTTATCCTAACTTTTTCATCCATCCATTATGGTGCCTTACTTTCATTGATCTGTTGGCTACCTTCTTTAAATTGTGAAAATGTCAACGGAAAGTCTTTCACTGTCAATCTCTTAGGTTCTTCTTTTTTTGATGTTTGAATTTTGAATATTGTCTTAACTGGTTTTGAAGTTTATGGATGGTTGTCCTTCCATTGAAAAATTTTCACTTTTATGAATTTTGTTTCTAATCGAAGTCTTGTCGATTGTTGTATTTTGTCTAACCAGATGTTATAACGTGTGGCCTTCTGTCGGCTATGTCTACTCTCGTTGCGATATTGTTGTTAATCGGTTGTTAAAAGGTTTTTATTTGTTTAACTGCTTCACTTAATATTTCATCCTGAGATGATAATTTGAAGTCCTTAAGAAAATTTTCTTTTAGTTATTCCATGTGAAAGTTTCTCCTCTTGATTCTTCCATTTTATACCATTTATTGGGTAGATCATCTAAGGTGTTTGGAAATAAGTGAGGCCAAACACACTCAACTCTATAACCTAAAATTCTCCATTATTTTTCACATAACTCAATGTGTTTCTCAAGGTTTAGGCCTTGTGTGAAAACTGGAAAGTTTGATTGTGTTTTTAATTTCTTTCCTCTAAACCGTTCAATAAAATACATAGATGTTATTGTCCAGGTTTGTAGTCTCGACAAATGTGTGTCCCACCACCGTGCAGCTTGTCCTATGAATATTTCGACCAAACTCTGGAGTCGACCTTGTTCACCTAGAGTTTTAGAAACTTGTCCATCTAAGTGGTGGCCGGTTTGATGACTCATTCGTCACTAGTGTCAGGGATGGATATTCTCTAATTTTTTGTTCAAATACCTTGGGGATTGAAGTGACAAAAAATCATTAATGGGTTTTCTTTCGGGGAATAGCTTGGATAGACTAGCATTCTCATGTTTGTAGTTCATAGTTTTCTAGTTCCCAATCATCAATTTCTGCATCGAAATTATACCCAATCGAATCAGTATTCCCAAGGTGAAGTTCTTCATACGTGTTACCTTTAGTATAATATTCATTATTTTGTATTTGATACAATTTTCTAACGTCGACATCCTCATTGATAGGTTATGTCCAAGGTTCTCCTTGAGATGGGTAAATTGGAAAAATGGTGTTTTTCCCATTACCTTTAAGTTTAATTCCTTCTTTATCTAATGATATGGATGCTTTCACTTTTAGACCCCGTCGTCGACCTACTAGAGCAGGGAAGGAACTGGATCCTTCCTTAGGGTTGACTATTTCGAAGTCTACTTTAGTCAAAATACCTTTAATAGTCATGTCGACATTTTTCCATACCCCAATAAGTTCGATTATACCTTGGTCCACTAATTTTAAATATATGCCATATTCATTTAATCAAGGTTTTCCAAGTTTTTCCCATGTGTCTCCAGTCATTATGTTTACCTACGATCTGAAGTTGAGAACGACTTGTCAAACGTGGTAGCCTTCAATTTCAAGGTCGACTAATGGGTTTGCATCATTTTTGTCTTTTTTCTTAAAGCTACATATACTTTTAACATGTTTATCTTTGTCGGATGTATTTTTAATATTGTACATTAAATCTATTAGCTTTGCAACAAAATCATATGTATTTATCAGTTTGATTAGTTCATTAGTAGTCTTTTGTCAAGAGTCGTCATATTCTTCATGTGATGCTAGTTCTTGGAACATTATTGATGCATTGTTATATAAATGGTTTTTTTTCAGCGGGGTTGGGATAGACTTCTTTGATTTTTATTTTACTGATTTGTGGATCATCAATGCCAATTTGTGTTCCTTGTCGAGTTACATTTTGTAAATTCTTAGTTTGAACAATATCATATTTTTGAATGTTGGACAAGACATTAAAATTCTTTTTATTATTTATTTTTTCAAGCATGGTAGGTCAATCCTCTAAAGAGTGATTACCAGACATCGTTTCCTCTGAGGCTCATTTCTCGTATTGATTTTTGCATGCTTTCAAGTTGTTCCTCAATACGGAAATTGACAGTATTTATGGGAGAATCCTTATCCATTTCTATTTGCAACGCTTTTGTAAGTGCATCTTCATATGTATTAAAGTTATCTAGCCGAATGTGCATTCGAATTTTCTATACTAATCTGGAAACAAACCACTAGATTAATAATTGTTCATTAATATTATAGTCTAGTTCACTCAGCAAGTCCTTAAATCTTTTTTCATATTCTTGTAATGTTTCAGTTGGCTTCTGAGCGATAGTATTCAGCTTTTTTAGCATCAAGATGCTTTGCATCAAGAGTTTTAAAGAAAGACATAAATTGTTGCTTAATTTGACCTTTTGTTGCATTTGGCATCTTATCTATGTAGGTCACGTACCAAGCTAATGCTCTTTTCGAAGAGAACCAGCAAACTGCGCCATTTGATGATATTCATTGGTAACAGTGTTGGAATCCCATATCGACTCATAGACAAACCAATGTCATTTGGGGTCTTTGTCTCCCTCATACATAGGGATATGAGTGGTCATGTGCACCATATTTGTAGTGTCTTCATCTTCTTCTATCGGTGTAGGTGGTGGTGGTGGTGGTGGGTCACTTCCTGTGACTGAACTCTTTTCACATCTATTTGCGATGGAAATCTTGATTTTTTCGGTAATGTTTTCCATGTCAGTCAGTTCACCTTCGACCAAAATTTGGTTTATGTCAATTGCTTCTGTCGATACCCAAGTAAAATTTTGCTCAAACTAGGGTATTCTTATTGGTGATATGGACTATTCTCATGAGTTATCTAAAGCGAGATTTGGATAGGGGACACTCCTTCATGTTCTAAGTAAAGTAGGTGAAAACTATGGCTGGAATAATAGTGTTGAAAAGTAACCCAATTCCATTCTCGCATTCTATGAATTAAAAAATGGTCGACATAATTTCCTTCACCATCTAGTCAACTCCATATACCTACTTGGCCAGCTTGTAGACCTATATCTTCTTGAACAATCTCCTGCACTTGGTCCCTCTGAGTGAGATTTGACGAGGAATGAGGAATTATATTTTGAGGTGTGGTTACTTGGATATTTCTACCCTCCTCTATCCACAAGTCTTCTTCCATCGGTCACAGATATTCATCGACACCCTCTTCTTCCTGTTCATGACCCGAATCTGACGGATTTATTCCAATTCTGTCACTCTGCTCATCCTTCTTTCTTACTGGAGTATAACAGTCTGCTCTCTAATTTCTTCTCACCTCTTTATCCTGTTCTCCTATTCGATTTTCTACATATATGGAGTGTTTTTGTGTGTCAATGTTCTTTATTTTTCCTTTTTTTTTTTACTTCTCATTGCTGTCCCTTGTGTTTTATTCATTGGTCGACTATTATCTCTCTACTTTACTCAGACATAACCAACCACCCTGACATTGTTGACTCGAAAGATTTTTCTAAAGCTATGGTGTAAATAGCTATTTGTTTATAAATTACTCCCACTCTCTCTATTGAAGTAATTTTTCCCACTCTTTTTGCTTGGCTTCCGATTTTGTGTTTCTTGGTGATGTTCGACAATGTGTTGTATGCCTTTCTCGATCAGGAATTTAAATAAAAGTGTTGAAACAGAAAAAAGGAATTGTTCAGTGAGGTCATTGTAGAATATCTCTTTGATTTTATCTATAGAGACTCGTTAGAACTCGTTCATCATATAATTCCTCAGCAATTCTTTCGAACCACTCCAACAAATTTATATGGTCTCCTATGTTCAATTTTTGGTGTAATTGTTGTTCTTTTTCACCTACCATATTTTTCATCCAAAAGTTTCTTCAGTGCACAAGGGATGTACTCGACAAACTTTTCATGTGTTTCATAGAATAATTTCTCCTTTGCTTGAGCAATAGTCAACTTGTTTCTTCTAGCGTAATTCTGTGAGTAGTTCACTGTTTTATGCTCCCAGTAGACCTTAATCTCTTGCTTTGATATCATCGAGTCATGGTCATTTTCATTCGTGACATGTACGACTTGCAACAAAACCAATGTTTTAATCAATCATATTTCAAGGTTACCAATGATATATATACATATTCATATAACAATGATGTAAGCAAGAGACAAAGAATAGTAGATAGAATAACAATAACTTATATTACTCAAGAACACATGTGGGTTCATATATAAAACAAAACCAAGTCTTTATTCAGCTCTACAACCTATATATATGATTTACAAATAGTTACATAACTAATTGTTGTTTTAACCAACTGACACAACCTATGAGATCGACATAATCTACTTGTCAGTTGACTAAAGGACCTAGTTGGCTAACCGACTTAGGCTCCTCCAACAATATACATGGGAGTAGTTTCTGCAACTTCAAGAGGAATGATTCATTACTTGCATTATTAAAATCTCAAAATCAAGTTTTAAATTTTAGTTTGGACATGTGTATCACACCTTGATTCAATAGTATGTATGGTAGGATGTACTATGTTTTCTTTATTTTTTTCAAATAACAAAAATGGTTATATTTTGTATTAGAGAAGTGTTGCATCCATGATGATCAATATAATAATATATAAACGAGGTTTGTCACATAGTATATTGTACAACATTTGAAAAAATACTTGAAAGCTCGATTCACAATTAGTACCATCCTTTGTAGAGGATATTGAAAAACTTCTACTTGTATATTTCTTGAAAGGGACACCTAATATCAATGTGACATTGCAAAAGTTGGGGGAGACAAAGATTTGGTGAAAGATATGGTTGGTGTGTGCAAAATTTTGATTAGCAACCAACAGTTAGGATTCTTGGTTCTCCATGTCCACATCTACATGCATTTGGTGGATAATGTTTTCCTCCTAGAGGTTCCCAAAACCTAATCCCAATGACATTCTTAAATTGGATGCAAAACTATGACCCCCTGTTTAGAATTGTGAAAAATTGATGAAGCAAGTTGCATTTATCTTCTAATGGTTGGATTTCCCTCTTTTTTCGGACCAAGGTTTCCATTATGACAAAATTCTCATTTTTATGTGTTTCTTCTTGGCCGTGCAATTTGACAGTAACACTTAAGGTAGAATTCTTGTTGTCAAAGCACAGTAGTATGTATTATCGGTACAAGTTCTTGGCCTTATTTTTCTTGGATTTATTTATTGGGACAATTAATTGTAATACATAATGATTTTGGTTTTTAAAATCTTGATGTCAAGTATCTATTTTCATATAAGAAGAAATTTTCTTATGTATTTTTTAATATTCTCTTAATATTTTGTTTCACCGGTAACATTATATGAATCAATTGTTTTTTAGATATTATCATGATCATAAATATTATTTGACAGTGACATGTTAACAGTAACCATTAATTTATTTTATTGAATATGTAGGAATCCGTGAACATAACTAATGAGATTCACAATGCTAGACAAGAGATATAATCGAAGCTTGTCACTAATGACTCAAGTTGGGTTGTGGTGATATTAATGTATGTGTGATGATTTTGTTATTTGGAACTTCCTATGGCTCTGATTTATATTGACTAAATGTCCTTATTTTTTTAGGTGTTGTGTTGTCAATTTTATATCTTTATTAACAAATTAAAGGTTACAATTAAGAATGTTTGTCTTGTAGTCTATTATACTTGTGATTGATGATCTAAAAGTTTCACTTTTTTAAGGAATTGGTTAAGATTGTTCTAATTTGTTGTTCTTTGCTTATATTATATTATAACCTTCTAATGCATCAATAGATTTTTATTTTTGTATGTTACATGATACATTTTTGCAGGTATAGGAACCATCTCATATTCAATATTCAAATCCCGATGCTTATGAGTGGCGAGGTCGGTCATCGATACCTACCCATTCTCTTGAGGAAAGGCCCTCAGAAACACTTTGTGAAAGTAGAGAATGTGACCCAACAATATCAAAACAACAATATTCTGGTTATCAATATGCTCACAAGGAGCAACTGAACTCACAATTTTCAAAACATAATGTTTCATCATCCTTGTGGGTACTAGTTTTTTTAACTTACTTTGAATAAAAATGGTTGTGATTGATTTCCATATTTTTTTTGTTACATTTTTTTTGGTACATTATCAACTCTTTAAACTAATTACAGCAAGGTTTTATTAAAGTGAGATATTTTATAAAGGTTATCATCGGTTTGTTTTTATTTTATTTTGGTGTTTTTAAATGTTTATGGCATGCCAATTTAGGCCCTTTTTCTCTAACACTTGGTTGACTAAGCATAGAAATAGGTTTGTTATATGATTGTTTTAGTTCTTGTATGGGAACCAATATGCCATGGAATGCCTCAACATCCCACTCCCT
This sequence comes from Pseudotsuga menziesii, assembly GCA_001517045.1. Classification (NCBI taxonomy): domain Eukaryota; kingdom Viridiplantae; phylum Streptophyta; class Pinopsida; order Pinales; family Pinaceae; genus Pseudotsuga; species Pseudotsuga menziesii. The sequence goes on along the minus strand of LPNX010297283.1, from coordinate 226,012 downwards.
ATCAAGGGTGTTATGCAACCAAGTCCCATAAATTTCATAAAAAGAGAAGAAATATATAATAAAAGAGTAGTACATGCCTTAATAATGAAGAACATAGATAAATAACAATCCTCTTCGAGGGAGGAACCTCCTTACAAAATGTAATGTGTTCCCAAGGAAAGACATTATACAATTCTTACTCAAATTAAAATATCTCCTTCCTATATATAGGAGACAAAGGTGTACAATAAATACTAATAAACCCACTAATATACCTAAGCCTACATTAATAATATGTAATACACCACCATATAGGGAATAAAGTGCCAAACTATAAGGGGGAATGTGCCAAAATTTTAGGGCTTAACATGCACCTCCCCTTCAGACAAGTGTTGTCCTCAACACTTCGGTATTTGTTCATGCATTTGTATGAAGGAATCATCTTCCCATGTCAAATCTGCAGCTGGTAAGTTCTTCTAGTTGATGATGTACTCAATAATAGCTTGATTTTGTAGTTGTTTGGTCCTTGTTTCAATTATTTGTTCAAGTTCCCATATGGTTTTTCCTTCTTAAAAAATCCTTTTACTATGATGTTGATCTACCTTTTCTTTCATCCTTTTTTTGGACATCTTCAGTATTTAGAGACTATGTGTCGGTGCTCTATGCGATCTACCACTACTTGAACTATAGATTTCCCATCTTCAAACCTTTGTTGGAATATTTTTATGGATGAATTGGACTGAGATAAATTTAAAGTTTCAGCTTCTCTAGCTCTACAACTTAGACTTGTGGTGGCCTAATATGTCCTCTTTTTGATGTCATGGGTCTGACCTAATTTGGATGCTCTAGTAAAACTATATTCTAATTTTCCCAACGCTTCTTATTTATTTCATATCCATAAGAAAAAAATTGCAATGTATTCCATGTGTCCAATAATTTGTTTATGTAGCTGAAAATATTACCAAATATACCCTGGTCCTTCTTCTTATGGATGCAACATGTCTCACTCAATTTTGATCTTGTATGCCTCAGATATGAACTTTTTCCCTAGAACACATGTTTCAAACCCTAATTGGAATATTTTTTTGGGGAAGACTTATAACTGATATACAATTTAAATTTTGGCTCATATCGGTATAAAACTTTGGTTTTTGGTATCCTCTTTTCAATGTTGTGGGTCTCACCTAATTTGGATGCTTTGTAAAACTATATTGCAATTCTCCCAACACTTCTTTTTTTTGGCCTATCCAGAAGAGAGAACTTGTATACTATGCCAAGTGTCCAATATTTTGAATCTAACTCTGAAAAACATACCACTTATATAATTTTCATTCTTATTTTTTATGCAATAGGTCTCACTCAATTTGGATATTGGATGCTCACAATATAACAATTTTTACTAGAACACCTTTCTTCAAACCTTGATTGGAAGATTGTTTTAGGGAAGACTTGAAATTGATATAAAATTGGAATTTCAACTCCTTTAGGTATGAAACTTTGGTATGTTGTATCCTGATGTGACCACTTTTTGATGTCATGGGTTTGACCTAATTTTTATCTGCCAATAAATATTTATTGTAAATTCCCCAAAACTTCTTGTTTTTGTCCTATCCAAAAGAGTGAAATTGTATGGTATGCTACGTGTCCAATATTTTAATTTTTGTAACTTAAAATAATACCACAGATACCATGTTATGTTTTATTTCATATGCAGTAGGTCTCACTTAGTTTGGATCTTGGATGCCTCATATATGACATTTTTTCCCAAAACACTTATTTCAAACCTTGATTTGAAGATTGTTTTAGGGTTGACTTGTAACTGAGATAAAATTTTGATTTCAACTTCACTAGATATAAAACATTGACCTATGGTACCCTAATGTGTCTACTTTCCAATGTTGTAGTTCAGACTTAATCTAGATTCTCCAGCATAACATTATTGTAAATGTACCGAAACGTCTTCTTTTTTGTCCTTTCAAGAGAGTGAACTTATACAGTATGAAATGTGTCCAATTTTTCATTTATGTATCTAAAAATTCTAGCAAATATACCTTGGTATTCCTTATTTATGATGCAGCTGGTATCACTCAATTTGGATCTCGAATGCCTCATACATGACATTTTTCCCTAGAACACTTGTTTAAGACTAGGCTTTGGACTAGTCAAAATCCCTAGATTCCTCTTCAATTATCTCCAAAATTGTAATGGATCAAGATTTGAATTTCGTACTGGACATATCTTGGCCTTTTTTGGAAGTGGGTTTTTAACTTATATCTTTCAATCCTTGTACAAAAAAAACTGTAGTGAAAATTACAAGATGAATCATTTTGCAGAATTCAGTCCCGGGGAAAGAGCTCTGATACCAAATGTTATGCAACCAAGACCAAGAAATATCATAAAAAGAGAATAAATATACAAGAAGAGAGTAGTACATTCCTTAATAATGAATAACATAGATAAATAACAATTCTCTTCGATGGAGGAACCTCCTTACAAAATGTATTGTGTACCTGAGACAAGACAATATACAATGCTTTTACTCAAATAAACATATATCCTTCCTATATATAGGAGACAAAGGTGTACAATAAAAACTAATATTACCCACTAATAGACCCAAGCCTAAATCAATAATATGTAATACACCACCATATAGGTGGTAAAGTTCCACACTATAGGGGGGACTATTCCCAACATTTAGGGCTTAACAAAGGGTTTTCTAGACGCTCCTCAACATATTGGAAACATCTTGGCATTCCCCTACACCTTGACAGGATACGAATGTCCTGAAGTTCTAGTCCTTTGAAAGGTGAATCTTGACATACTAAGAATATTATCAGACCTTTTCTTTGAGTAGCAAGAGATGTTCCTAATTCCTAAGATTTATAAAATGTAGGAACCCATGTTATGATTAGTTCTTGCTCTCCAATGCTTTATGCATTTATAATGAGTTGGCAGAGAATGCTTGAAACATTTCTTAATATTCTCAATTCAGTTAAGGTTTTATATTGGTTACATGACTAGTGATTTGATCTAAGTTTGTTGGCTTCGCTTTGGTAAAACTTGCTAAGCTTGGGTGAGACTTATAGCATTGGAAGTAATTTAGTTCCAAAACAAGGAAATTCCAGTAATTGTGTTTCACTTGTAGATTTCAAAATCAACATGGTGTAGCAATTGTTCTTGCATTTATTATTGTCTTGGATGAAGTTTTTAGATTTGATATAATGTATTCATTTTCAACAATTTGTCTTATTTTTCTACACTAAGGATAGGATTTTTCATTGGCATGTGCCTCTCTTGTATTTTTACTATTTGAAATTGTGTTACTTCGGTATATGCAAATTACTTGAGATAGCCACATCTCAAAGAAAAAATTTAGTAGTTGGACGCATTTTTTAGGGATCATATTACAATATTTATTTCAAAAATTTGTTTAATATATTTTTTTGCATTGGGGAAAGACTTTGGCATCAATGTTTCCATGTGATAGGATTCTGAACGTTCAGTTTTGATCCTAATTAATTTGGATCCATTTTCAATTTTTCATATGCACATTTGTTTTTTCTAATTTTTCCATCAAAATGCTATTGATATAGGTTGGTATTTGCTACAGCTCTAGTGAAACTTGTTGTTCCTTGGTCAGGGAGGAGGGGAATCTTGTCATAAAAGGATAAAGTTTTAAAAACTGTGAATGGGGTAAAACACTCAATTCATCATTATCTATGGATCATTATTACAATACATGGTTGAAGGATTACTTAACATTATCCTAATGAGTATTTTAATGTGCAAGATACTAAACAAAATAACCCCAAAAAAAGTTTGATGTTCTCAAATATCAACTTATAAATTCAACTATTAACTCACTAGATATTCTATAGGTATTATTCTTGTTTCATCTTGGTAATGAATTTTTTCAAACAATTTTTTATCTCATCATGTAGACATCATACATTAGGTGACATCATCGAGGAAGATCTGTCCTAAATGTACATTTGATTTGTTTGCAGGGAGTAATGTGGGTTATTTTTTACAAGGAAGTGTTGGAATCAACATTTTTACCTATGTTGTGCAATGATTTATGATAGAATTATCAAATCAGTGGTGTCAAGGATGAGAGTGGGAAATGCCAATTAAAATATCAATTGAAGAAATGCTCATGAATTCAGACTTTAATCCTTTTTAATGTTTGTCCTAAGCACAAAATCACCACCACAAGTCACTCATGTTGTTTATTGCCTAGATCTGGTTTATGATGCACATAATTATTTTCCAAGGTATCAAGTGTGCCATGGATTGTTTAGAACTCCCATTTAGGGATGTTTGTTAACCCATATTTGAGGAATACTCTTTTCCATGCTTTAATACTACTCTAAAACTAGCCATATTTGCTAGAGGAGGCTATAAGAGTGCCATGAATCCTTCACTAATTGAATCCTTCTTTTTTCGACCTAATAATGACATGAATCCTTCACTAATTGAATTAGTGTATATATCTCATATTAATACACCTAATAATTCAGAACAATGCTTGAAAAAGTCTCAAATTGGTATATAATGGGTCTTTCTACTGCATCAAAACTATGCCTATTGCATGTTGAGAGACATCCACTTCAATATTGAAGGCTTGATGATTATGCTAAGTCAGTGTAAAAGTTGTGATTACTTAATGCTTGATCCCTTGAAATTTTTTTGGTTGCACAAATTACTAATTGAATTCGTCCTGGTCATATTTAAATGCATTAAGTGGGTGGATGGCAGGGAAAATTTGTGCAAGAAACATTTCCAAGTAAGCTTACTCTACCATGAAAATTTACAAGGAATGAATATTGTTTGGTTGAGTACCATTGTGTGTTCCAAAAATAGAAACCTCAAGGGGTTGTAATGGGCCCTGATGGGTATTGAATCTTGGTCAATAGTGAGAAATTTCTCATTCATCACCATTTGATCCAAACCCTTTGGGTTTGCTCCATGTTCTTCAAGAGTTATATTTTTTTTAGTAAATTTTAGATGAGTTTGAAAAAATAAAGGAAAACCAAATTCCAACATCTAAATTCAATTTTCACATCCAAATATCTATAAGTTTTCAAAATAGTTTTTTTATTCATATTTTAGTGTTAATACTAGTATATATAGTGTTAGAATATTTATTATTCGTAGATTTCTGTGTTCATATCAATATTCTCAGCCTAGTTTCAAGAAAATATATTTTTTAAGTGGAAATTTCTAGGTGATAATGCAAACTGTCATGCTCTAGTGTTGTATTCAATACAAAGGGCCATTCTTTTTTTTTAAATAAGTAGTTTGATATATTAAAAGGGGTTGTGACATGGATTCAAATCAGCCATAAAATAAGAAAATCCTATAGCTTGATAGGAAGAAGAGAGTTCTATAAAAAAACATATTATAAGAATGGAAAAAAAATTGTAAAACATTTCCTATCACATAAACGACAAAGAGATACTAACTATAGTTCTTCTTCAGATTTCATTAAAATGAGGAATTTTGTATGTTCTAACATATTTCCATAATACATAAATTTATTTAAAAAACATCACAAATAAACATATTTGCATGTAACCTCTTACTAGTTTTGATTCAGGTCTCCATCCACAGTTGTGTCCCCGTGGCTGGATGGTGTGGTACCCTGATTCCTGGATGCAACCGAAGTATAATGGCATAATTCCTTGGTTTGAAGCCAGTGCTAGAAAGTGATGATTAAGATCCTCCTCTAAGAATGTTATTCTATCTGTTTGACATCTACTATCCCTCAATTTTCATCGGGTCTTGGTTAATGACCACTATTTGATCCTACTGATTACCAAACACATTGCATCCCCTCCAAATATTTACACATAATACTCATATTTGACCTCAATTTAGACATTCCATCGGACATACATCAAGTGAATTCCATCTCATTGATTCCCAGAGATTCTGTAATCTGGAGTTGCTTCAACTGGTCACCCACCTAGTTATTCCCCCTCGGTATTTCCAATGAACTACTACTCTCTCTTCCTACACACACCCATGATGGCAGGAATTGGAGACCATGCAAGAACCCAAGAAATACATTCCAATCAGTGCCTCTAACCTCTCTCTCTCATCTTCGCAATGTTGTGGCCATGGGATCCAAGCCTCTTATGGTTGCATGCATCGTCCCTCCGCAGTTTCTATCCTTCCTTTAATGTGTGTCATGTCTACTTGTTATTAGGGATTCCCTCTTGATCGATGTGATTCAAGACACATATTAAATCCATTGAATTCATGGGGGATTGAGACTTGACATGACACCCCCATTAAGTTCCAATCCCCTTTGACGGTGGATCCAATGTTTGATAAATAATATGCTTGGCTATTGTAGTGGATATTTATCTCTAGTTACGTGCAAAATAACCTACCTTAGATCAACTGGATCTAAGGATAGAGTTCATGGTGCAAGGGAGGAGCTCAACCTTGACTACTAAAACAAGCAACAAATATTTATTTTATTTTATTTTATGATCTAACTAGTAAAATAGAAATGTAACATAACTTTCAGTAACATGGGCCACTGCAGTCATTTAAGGATGTGTTCCAACGAATCCCATGATTCGGCTCTAATTTTATCCAACAGGGTTTTTCATTGGAAAAGGAATCAAGGGTTACAGAAAGTGAACTCATCATGCAACATGGGATGGTGTGGTGAAAGGTGTGGGAATGTCAGTTTCTGGAACCATGTAATGGAAAGTGAGAAAGTTCAAGAATCAAAAGTTGTTGTGGGGAGACCTTCACAATGTATTTTAGGGACGATCCAATATTTTATTGCCCATGGTATTAGTCCATGGTTTTTCATAGTGTATAGTATTTATCCATGGTTTTTCACCCTTCTAATTTTAGGGTATTTTTGTCCTTTTTTGGAGAAAGGGGGTTATGTTGCAATAAATGCACATCTTCCCTATATTTATGAGGGAAGGAATAATAATGTTTTAGACCAATTTTGGTGGAATTTAATTGTGAAGATCAAAATGTAGGGAATAATGGTGGGATTATGATGTATAATTATGGTTTGGACCATAGAGAGCTATGTGGATAATTTTTGGTGTTAACATATTTCCCCCTAATGTGTGAGGGCATGAGCTCATCGTATGGATGACAAACATCATAGGATCAAGGAAGAAATGGTGACAATGGTGGAGAAACCAGAGAGAACCGTGGAGGAGTTGGAGGCTCCTCATTCGAACTACAATTGATTTTGATTTGTATTACTTCTAAAAAGTGGATGAGGTACGTATAATCTCATAAATATATATGGACGAGGTGGGAATATACATGCTCATATAAATGTCTCAATATACAAATGTGGATTAAGGATCAAACAATCAAAGCCGATCAACACATACAAATAGAAGTACATAATGATGGCCTCAATGGGAGGCTAAATACAAACACAAATATGAAGAACTGGTACATAGAAACAATGGCATTCTATTGGAATGTAATATCACCACAACTAATTCTTTATTGAATCTGGAGGTGTACACAACTGTATGGACTCAATGACTTGTTAAATTTTCATATGCTTAGCTAAGACATCAGTACTTCATTTCATTTTCATAACAAAAGCATATAAACAGGATCACTAAAATATAGCCAAGAACAACAATACAAAAGGAACACAAAGATTTATCCTGGGAAAACCCTAAAGGGAAAAACCCAGCAAAAGCTTCCTCAATATAGATGCCCCAAAAGGATAAAAGATAAAACCAGCAAGGAGATCAAAGCCTGATCCTCCTCCTTCTCCAGCGAATTCTCTTCTCCACTAATGCGCTACACAAGTGAGAATGTGTGTCATAAATGAGGAGCACTACACCTATATTTATATTCATTCATTCACTTAAGTTAACTCATCTGTCATGTAGGCTCTAGTTAATCATGTAGGCTCGAGTTACACATGTAGGCTCAAGTAACCACACTGGGGTGCTAATGACCCACCTTTGCAATTAGAGGGGACTGCCTCATGACTCTTATTAGTTCTTCCAATTAGGAGCATAGGGGTACAAAGTAATACAAGTGGTTCTCCCGATAGGACCATCGGGGACCAAAAAGAAATACATATAGAATATTCTTTGAAGTTACAATATTTCAACACTCCCCCTTAACGAGAAGGGTATTCTATAACAACATCAACAACAACAATAATAGGAGAGAGATAGAGGACATCATCAACATCATCAGGGTGATACATCTATAAATCATTGGAAGATTTTCAACATCATGTAGTCTTCATCTTCAATCTTTAGTCTTCAACATCATCAGTACTTTGACCTCTTCGATCAGCAACATCTTCTTCAGCACTTTGACCTTTCGCTTAGCAACATCATCTTCAACACTTTGATCTTTCAATCAGCAACAACATCATCATCATACTCTGATCTTTCGATCAAAAACATCATCATCAAAACATCAACATCATCATCATCAAAATATCAACATCATCACATTCTGATCTTTCAATCAGAATCATCATTATCATTAGCCTCTGATCTTTCGATCAGAAACATCATCAACCGAACATCATCATACTCTAACATCAACTCATCATCATATTCTGATCTTTCGATCAGTACGTCATCATCATCATACTTTGATAATACGGTATCATCATCATCACATTCTGATCTTTCTATCAGAAACATCATCATCATCATCGCATTCTGATATTTCGATCAGAAAACATCATCATCATCAGCAACATCATAATCATAAGCAACTTTTGATCTTCCGATCAGAAAACATCATCATCATCATATTCTGATATTTCGATCAAAGAACATCATCATCAACAACTTCTGATCTTTCGATCAGAGAAACATCATCATCATCATATTCTGATCTTTCAATCAGAGAACCTCATCATCGTCAGCAACAGCATCATCACCATATTCTAATCTTTCAATTAGAGAACATCTTCATCATCAGCAACTTTTGATCTTTCGATTAGAGAAACATCATCATCATCATATTCTGATCTTTCAATCAGTATGACATCATCATCATAAAAACATCAACATCATCAAAACATCAACATGATCCTTCCTTTCGGAATTACAGGATTTAGGTCTTAACAGAGTTACCAATGATCCTTCCTTTCAGAATTTGCGGGATTTAGGTCTTTACGGAGTTACTAACGATCCTTCCTTTCGGAATTACGGGATTTAGGTCTTTACGGAGTTACTAATGATCCTTCCTTTTGTAATTATGGGATCAACACATTTGTGGAACTCAGACAATCCTTCCTATTGTAATTACGGGATCAACACATCTGTGGAACTCAGACAATCCTTCCTATTGGAATTACGGGATCAATTCAATGATCCTTCCTTTCAGAATTATGGGATTTAGGTCTTTACGGAGTTACTAACGATCCTTCCTTTTGGAATTACAAGATCAACACAGATGTGGAACTCAGACAATCCTTCCTATTGGAATTACGGGATCAACACATCTATGGAACTCAGAAAATCCTTCCTATTGTAATTACGGGATCAATTCAATGATCCTTCCTTTGAGAATTATGGGATTTAGGTCTTTACGGAGTTACTAATGATCCTTCCTTTTGGAATTACGGGATCAACATAGATGTGGAACTCAGACAATCCTTCCTCTAGGAATTACGGGATCAACACACATTCTCGAGTACTGAAGTCACGGGATCCGTTCTGAACCAAAGTTCAAGGATGATACAATCCTACCACATTCACGGGGACCAAGATCTCTGGATACATTTTGAACCAAGGTTCAGGGACGATGCAATACACCACTTTCACGGGGGCCGAGACCTCCAGATACATTTTGAATCGAGTTTTAGGGATGATGCAATCCACCACTTTCACGGGGGCCAAGACCTCTGCATACATGTTGAACCAAAGTTAAGGGATGATGCAATCCTACCACTTTCACGGGGGCCGAGACCTCCGGATACATTTTGAACCGAGGTTCAAGGATGATGCAATCCACCACTTTCACAGGGGTCGAGACCTCCAGATACATTTTGAACCGAAGTTCAGGGATGATGCAATCCTACGACATTCACAGGGGCTGAGACCTATGGATACATTTTGAACCAAATTTCAGGGATGATGCAATCCCACCACATTCATGGGGGTTGAGACCTCCGGATATATTTTGAAACAAAGTTCAGGGACGATGCAATCCCACCACATTCATGAAGACCGAAGTCACCAGATCTATTTTGGATAGATGTCCCAGGATGATACAATCCCTCTTCATTCTCGAGGACCGAGGTCACTCGATCACTTTTGGACAAATTTCTCGGGATGATACAATCCCTCTTCATTCTCAAGGACTGAGGTCTCCGAATCACTTTAGGGAAAGTGCCCAGGGATGATACAATCCCACTGCAACATCACTACTCCCCCTTTCGAAGAAGGTATTTTCGAACAACATCAAGCTTGTCTCGAAAGTGTTCAAACTTTACCCGAGACAGAGGCTTCATCAGTACAACATCATTCAAACCATCATCATCTACATCTTCAATATAAAAATACGGAATTTTTATGTGTTACAATTGGAACACAGGGTTCTCTATCATCACAAATCTGGTTATCACATAGAATCATTGTAGTATCCATCTTCAGGTCAAAGAGACTTGATATTAGCTTCCGAAGCCATATGACTTCACAACTTAGCAAAGCAATCTGCTATGCATTTTGCTTCAGTCGTGCTACAAGAAACACTGTACTATTTCCTGGTAAACCATGAACTCATAGCAGACCCCAAACAAAAGCATCTACCTAATGTGCTTTTCCTGTCTGAGATACTTCCAGTCCAATCTGCATCTGTGTAGCCATACAATCTATACTCATGGCTACCATCATAGTATAGACCAAAGTCTATAGTCCCTTTCTGATATCTCATCACATGTTTTGTGGTTACTAGGTGAACCCATCTTGGTTGAACAAGATATTGACTTAAGGTGTTCACAGCAAAACAAATGTCTGGTCTGGAATTTGTTCAGTACATTAATGACCCAATGATCTGTCTGTAATGAGTCACATCCACTAACTCTTATGAGTCATCAGCTAACACCTTCAATTTGGAGTCCATGGGTGTGGCCATGGATTTGCATTCCAACATATTGAATCTCTTCAATATCTCTACCGCATACTTTCCTTGGTTGAGAAATATTTCTTCTGAACTTTGTCATATTTCCAGACCTAGGAAATAGTGCATTAACCCAAGGTATTTCATCTCAAATTCTTCTGCTAGTTTCTTCTTGCTTTCCATGATCTGTTTCTCCTTCCCTGTCAAGAATAAGTCATCCACCTATAATAAAAAGATGACAGGTTTATCTTCTTCAACCTTGAGATAAAGGTTAGGATCATCTTTACTCTTGGTAAAGCCCATAATTGACAGGAAACTGTCTATCCTTCCATACCAAGCTCTGGGAGCTTGCTTCATGCCATAGAGGGCCTTCTTCCACTGACATATATGATTCCATATGTCTTCAAATCCTTTCGATGTAAAACTCTTCCCCAATCATACCATTAAGGAAGGATTGTCTTTACTTCATCATGGAAGCAACTACCATCATAGTTCTGAAGGAAGTGTACCTTGCTTCCTGGAGTAAGTGTCTCTTCAGAATTAATTCCCTCTTTCTTATAGAAACCTCTAGCCACAAGTCTTTCCTTACTTCTATCAGCGACATATTTTATCTTGCAAATCCATTTGTAAGATACCACATTCTTTCTTTCTAGTTTGAGTACTATATCCCAAACATCATTCTAGTATTATTTATCATAACATCTTCCATGAGTTCATCTTGTCAGATCATCAACATATCCTAGTCTTATACATTCAAATTTTAAGGTTGGAACCCAAAAGTCTCGATACTTCATGAAGCTGTCCATCATGTCGTACCGTGTCGAACTCAGATATCTGTTGTAGTCACTCCCCCTGAAGTGGAGTATTATCTTCCTTCTTCATTCTGTACAGGTGGTTCTATGCTTGATATATACTGGTCAATAGAGTATGTCATGTCATAGTCTATTCTTTCTAAGGCAAATCACAAACCTTGCTTTGTACACTTGTTCTTCTATATCCATATGGAGGATACTATATACTTTCCTTTATGTCTTGAAATCATATCGTATACATCATTCCCCATGATCAACTATTATTCTTTGATCATAGCTTCTTTCATAGCATTCTTTTCTTCATCTTGAGTTATATCTCATACCCATGGTAGTCTTCACCCTTCGAGGTGGATCTACCGCTCTTTGAATCTCTTTCTTCTGTCATGGTGTCTCTGACCCTGGGAGCTTCAGGTTCATGTTTATTGAATTGTCATCACTTGTTCTTTGGAACAAGTCTCATCCTTTTTTTCTTATAGGATGTTGTACAGGACCTTTCCTACAATTCAAATGCACCAGTTGCATGGTTAGAATTATTTCATAAATCATATGCATAACGAAAAAAATTTATGCATCATGCAACTGTTTAGCCAATACAACATTCATCCATATCTCACAGAAACTTTCTAGATTGATCCAATATGTCAGCAAAGAGGTTTAATAAGTAGCAATGGAGATTTGTATAGCACCATGAGCTACTTACCCATCACATGCATATTAGTAGCATACAGTCATTGATGCAAACAATCTATCATGAATAACACATCAACTGAATATAATCAAATGTAAAACAATATCATGAAATGACAATTGAATACTTATCTTTTATTTGTTTCGTGGGTAGACTCCATCTTGATTATTCTGCTTTATCATCATTTCTTATACAAATGATAAGATGGATAAGAGGTTTGTCAAGAATTGAGTTCTTCATATTCCTCATCGCTTGAGGGATCTTCTTTGAATGGTGAGAGTTTGATCTTAAATTTGCTCCCATCTTTCTTCTTCTCTTCTTATGAGATGAGCCTCTTCTTCTTCCTAAATTCAACTGAAAGTAATCACTTCCTTCTAGCACACATTCCTCGCATGAATGAATCCCATGATCGTGGGAGGCCATTCAAGGTGGCTATCACCACTTCTACATTCTCTGCTTCTTCTTCTACCGCTTCAATATGTTATGCATTCTGGATCTTCACATTCTTCAACTGTTTTCTCAAATCCATGTTCTGAATTATGTTCTTATCTTCAAATAGCTTGATCAAGGAATTAAACATATTCGGTGTCTTTAGGGAAGACACTTGTGGTACAAGTTTATCCATGATTGAATCAACAGTGATCTTCTTGGCCTTGATCAAGTTCTTCTTGTGTAAGGCTTTGAGGCTCGTCTCCCTCTAGAACTAGAACCTCTCTACTCATGTAGGTGTCCAACTCGTTTTTTTTTAAAGGGATCAAATAATTTCATGCTTGGAATTTTTCAACTTCACCAAGATTATCATCAAGCTGATGTGATAGATCACTTTGAAATGAGAACCTCAAATGCAAATAGCAAAAGATTAGATCTTACCGATTTGAGGTGTCCATCCTGCTTCCGGAGCTAGCTGATCTAGGGTTTGTCAAACAAACCCTAATTTTCAAAACTTGGAATCTTTCAGATCTGATTGGATATAAAGATAGATATATTCAAATGGAGCTGTCCAATGTACTCATTTTCTGAAAACAGTGGAGGGAAGCTTCCGGAACAGGAAGCCCTAGTTTTCCAATTTCTTCTGCATAAATTCCTGTTATTGTTTCTGTGGTATCTTCGAAGTTACTGCTCCTCTATTTCTGAAATTTTTCACTGAGCTAAAATCGCATGTCCCTGATCCAACACAATAGGTTTCATCAGAATTTGTTTCATCAATTGGTATTTATGATCATTTTCCCAAGGTGACCTATTACAGGACTGTTCAGAATAGTGAAGTTGTACGGCATGCCACGTGTCACTGGTTCATCTTCAGGTTCTGAAATTAGGACCAAAGAAATTAAAGTCCATTTTATTTCTAGGAAATCTTCAGGAATTCCATTTGGACCTCTGTATCCCAAGCTATAGCAATGTTCGCTAGGTGTCCTGTTTAGGGATGAATTCTTGAAGAGGCTGGAACCCTAACTTGGAGGGATCATATCACCTAGAATATAGCTAATATGAGGATGCATTTTGGAAACAGTGTTCATCGGGATTATATATTTGGTATATGCAATTTTCATCTCCTTAACCTTTGCAAATATGGGGATATATCGAATATACCAAAACTTAGCAGTTTTAGTATTTAGGGTTTTTCTAGCTTCGGGTCAAACTAGGGTTTGACTTTCCCGGAGTTTCACCAAACCAGAAATCTTGATCTAGGTCTCTAAACTTTGATTTTGATGAGGAGAGAAATCATGTGTTGGGATCACTCAAAAATTCTTCTTCTGCAAGAAGCCCTAATTTCCTACACCGAAAACTGAAAATGCTCGGAATCGAATTCCGCTTCGACAGAAAGATGCGCCCTTCAATAGAGAGTCAGCCTATCCTTCTTTTGCTGATCGATTGTGGAGAGAGAACAAAAAATTAAGAAGCCATAGATTCTATAGCTACACAATGTCTTCTTTCTAGGGTGGCTCTGATACCATGTTAACTTTTCATATGCTTAGCTAAGACATCAGTACTTCATTTCATTTTCGTAACAAAAGCATTTAAACAGGATCACTAAAAGATAGACAAGCACAACAATACAAAAGGAACACAAATATTTATCCTGGGAAAACCCTAAAGGGAAAAACCCAGCAAAAGTTTCGTCAATATAGATGCCCCAAAAGGATAAAAGATAAAACTAGCAAGGAGATCAAAGCCTGATCCTCCTCCTTCTCCAGCTACTTCTCTTCTCCACTAATGCACTACACAAGTGAGAATGTGTGTCATAAATGAGGAGAACTACACCTCTATTTATATTCATCCATTCACTTAAGTTAACTCATCTGTCATGTAGGCTCGAGTTAATCATGTAGGCTCGAGTTACAAATGTAGGCTCAAGTAACAGCACTGGGGTGCTAATGACCCACCTTTACAATTAGAGGGGACTGCCTCATGACTCTTATTAGTTATTCCGATTAGAAGCATCGGGGTACAAAGTAATACAAGTGGTTCTCCTGGTAGGACCATCGGGGACCATAAAGAAATACATATAGAATATTCTTCGAATTTACAATATTTCAACAAGACTAAGAGTTGGAATCTATGAGGTACAATAAAAAACATCTGGTACTGGATATATACAAAACCATGATACTGAGAGACTTCCAAACACTATCGCCAATGAAACCCGACTATCATAAGGGACATGAAAGTGTATGGATCCCAAATATACTCACCAATGTTCTAGAGTCGAGTGGAAACCCAAGTCTTTGAGAAAATAATAAAGGAACCAATACCCTAAATGAATCTCAACGATGCAATAATGTAGATGAAATCAAGCATGTGAGACACAACCAACCCAAAAGGAACTAAGGACTCCTTTCAAATGGTATAAGGAACTCATCAATGACGTGGATGAAACCAAGATACAGGGACCTCTAGGGCTATCCTCTGGAATAGATGTGTTTACGTCGATAGAGGGAGACCTGAAACTACCAAGGAAATGAGGTTTCCTCGATATAAGCGTGAGGGGAAGACCCGGAGATATGGAACAATAATGAGATTGAGACATTGAATGGGGAACAGGGGTAGGAGAGTACAAGGGAATCAAACTTTATTTGTGTGACTAACTCATGCTGAGGGAATCATAAGTGTGGAACTAGGGAGATTACTGCAACGAAAGATACTCGGGGAAGATACTGGACAAGTGATATACGGGGGATCCAAGGGAGACTCATCGTAGAGTACTCTGAACAAAGGTGACCCAATGGGGGGAAGATCCATAGTGTCATACTATATGCAATATATGTGGGCATTGAAAGGCATCGTTTGGGCCTTCTTCATAGTTTAACAAGATTTAAGAAGGGATAGAAGTATGCTCAGTATGATACTATATCGTGGATTTTTGTCAAACCCAAGATGGTAAATTCTCGATGTTTTTTTCATGTTTAGAGAGTTTGAAAAAATGAAGAAGACTCCGGTGGGTATATTTTTCATGTTTAGAGAGTTTGAAAAAATGAAGAAGACTCTGGTGGGTATCTTTTTCATACTGCAATCTCCTAAGCCCAAAAAAGGATAAAAGTGTACAAAGGATAACTCTCCCAACTGAAAGGGGCGGAGAGACTTCTTTCCATAGGTATTCCAACCAAGAATAAAAATTTAAACCTATATCTAATTGGATGGTCATTCAAATACTTTTATGAGCATGAATGACATCAAGTTTACTTGGCAATATTTTCTTTATGGGAGAGCTAGAAAAGAGCTTAAACACATCCCATAAGTGAGCTTCTTTGTAAGTTATGGTCCCAATTTCCAAAAAACCGTTAAAAGGATACAAAGGGAACCATTCCTAGCTGGAAGGTGCTAGGGTGGTCATTTTCTTTAATTATTCTACATAGTCTAAAAAATGGATAAATGATGCCACATAGATGCTCTTTCAAATACTTTAACGAGCATGAAAGGAAGCATGTGTGCTCGACAATCTTTTCATTCTTTAAGGAGTTAGAAAAGAGCTTAATAGAAACTTTGTAATGGTCAGTTAATCAAGGAGGAAGTGCTAAATGTGTCGAAGGGGGTGAAGTTGGGATCATGGCAGACAATGAGAACAAAGAACAGTGTAACATTAGTGGGGACTCCTTTCGGGATGATGAATGGTGGTATTATAAGGGAAAGTTTGCAGCATGGATGGAGTGTAGGGATCATCAACATGCCAATACATAAGGGACACAATTTTCCTGGTGGCATGCAAATAGAGGTAAGTCCAATAAATGGACCAAAAAAATATAGGGATAGCATGAGACATGAGTCCAATAGGTGTACATATGGAGGAAAACTGAACCCATCAGTGAGGACAGCATGAAAAATGAGTTTCAGATAAATCTGTGGTGCAAAGAAGAAGGATTTGACCAAATGGAAGCATATAAACAAGTGGGAGAACATGACACATTTAATTTTCACTATTCATTGTTGAGTTGGAGTGGAGGACCCCGAATCAAAGGTATTGATTTCTTCCGATTGGACCAGCGGTTTCGCGATCTGTGAGTTGCAGGTAAGAGCTCTCACCTACCCCATCATTTTCAATGATTTAGTTTTTCCTTTTCTCATTTTGGGGGCCTTGGTCTTCCCTAAATGTTTTTAGGGCCGGGTCGCACTTTTCAAGAGAAAAGGAGCAACCCAGGTCGCACCTATCGAGGAGACAAGCATGACTGGGTCGCACCTCTTTAGGGTACATGTGCGACATGGGTTGCACCTGTTCACGAGACAAGTGTGACCTAGGATGCACCTGTCAAGTTTTTTTGTGTGACTTCGATTGCATAAAAAGGGCCGACAGGAGTGACCTAGAGATAAGTCCAAGAAATGGCCCAAAAAAAAGATAGAGAGAGCATAAGACATGAGTCCCATAGGTGTACAAAGGTCAGAGAACCGAACCCACCTATGTGAATAGTGTGAAAGACTGGCGACGGATGACTTTGTGGTGAACGGAAGAAGGAGTTGACCAAATCGAGTCCTATAAACAAGGGGGGCACATGACACATGTAATTTTTACTGGTCATTATTTGTTTGAAGGGGATGGCCCTAGATAAAAGGTGTTGATTTCTTCTGATTGTACCGATGGTTTTGCGACCTGTGAGTTACATGTAAGAGATCTCACCTAACCCATCATTTTAAGTGGTTTAGTTTGTCCTTTTCTCATTATGGGGGCCTTAGTCGATCCTAAAGGTTTTTTAGGGTCGGGTCGCACTATTCGAGAGAAAAGGTGTGACCCAGGTCACACATATTAGGGAGATAAGCATGACTGGTTCGCACCTATTCGGGAGATAGGTGTGACCCAGGTTGCATCTATCAAGTGTTTTTGCGCTACAGGAGCGACCTAGACTAGAATGGAAAGGTTTGTTGAACTTGGTCTAACTAAGAATTTTTTAATGTCTAGTATGCCTCAAGTTAGATGGCAGGAAAGAGACATCAAGAAAATTGGAGATGAGATGGAGGAGGATGGTGCACTACAGTATATGCTCGCCCGGAGTGAGCTGTTGAATTTCTTCCAAATCCTTCTGATGCGTTCAGCAAAGTTATTGCTAAACAAGCTACTGATATTTTGGGATAGATATGCGATGTTCTTCATTATACAAGGTGAGCGACTAGAGATCACCCTTCGAGACATGTAATTTTTTCCTAGCCTCCCATTGTTGGGAGTTATAGATGATATCTTGTCAAAACTCCCAAGGGGAGTGTTTATGGATGACTTGTGTGCCTAGTATCACTATGCGACAACTTTTTTGCATGCGTCATACATATTGGTGTGTGACATTAAGATTCTAGAGACTTGTGTAGTGGAAATGATGGTGTTGCGGATATTGGGATCGAAAGGTCCACACAAGATCTAGGGAGGCCAGTTACTGATGGTCAAGAGTGTGCTGAGGGGCACCTACTATGGGTGGTCCTAGATGTACTTTACAACAGTTCAATGTGGGGTGAACCATGATATTCTAGAGGATGGGGATTTATGCTTCCCATCATTTTTGTGCTCATTCTTCTTTGAGTGGTTACTGACACTACGACCGCATCTAGTGGTGTGTGACGGAAGACCACGCGAACCTTAGATGAGGCGGTGGTGTGAGATGATGGTCAAGGAGGGAGGTGGCTTGGTAGGTAGTTTCTTCACCCAGTATATTTTTGCTTAATGGAAGCAGCTTCCTATCCTCATAGAGGACTATCCATCTGCAATCATGGATTACCGAGGAGATCAAGATAAGGAGGAGGAAACTAAGGAGGACACAAAGTCAGAGGATAGGTCTGGGGACCAAATGGTACATATACATGACTCTTTTTGGATTCATACATATATTATGGTTTACTAGCATAACGGTATATAGATAATTCATGTGATGGATACTAATTACATACTGTGTTCATGTGCAAACATGGAACGACACCATCTAGTGGGATACCAGCGACATAGGGGCAGAGTGGAGGGGTTAGATACACCCACTCACAGGTAAAGGAGGCGATGAAGTGCTACGTTAGCCTCACTATGGTTGGACGTAGAGAGGATATTGCAGGGGGTCACTGACGATGGGTGGTAGTACCTAGATGATGATAATTCTAGATAGCCCCTCCGAAGTGGATCTCATTGATGAGGAGGATCACAATTGTTATTGAGTATGTTAGAGTAGTGACACAGGGAGATGTGCCTATGGAGGAGGAGATCTCAGATAAGGAAGAGGAAACTGAGGACACAAAGTCAGAGGAGGATGACTCAAACTAGCAACGTGTGATGTTGACCCAATGCATTTGAGCATGGGGAGATTAGAATGATATGTATGATGAGAAATCCTGTGGGGCTTCTCATTTTTTTACTGAATATGATATTATGATATGAATACATGTGGATGCATATTTTTTTATTTATATGTTTTTGATGAGTCTATTGATATGATGATGACTATTCATATATGATGTATATGACATATGTATGCATGACTGTATGATGATGCATGATGCAGTTTATTTCCTATATGTGATGATTGATGTGACACTCTAGAACGTCATTAGAAATTTGGTTTGCTACACTATTAATACTTTTGGGAACATGCATGAAAGAAATGGATTCAAAATTTCTAACCAATTTTCTAGTGCAGAGGAAATTTCTAAAGAGGAAGGGATCGCATACAAACTAGCAGTTATTCAACTGAGTGACAAGTAGCTGGGAGTCTAGGAAGAAATCAAGGTGATGAATACCCAAGTGAAGAGTAGTAGTTAGGAGACCAGGGACACTGTCGTACTCATTGTGGCTGTTGGTAGCAACACCAACATAGATTCTTTCGATATGGATCAACTCATGTGATGAGGAATAAATGACCCAAGCAGCCGAGGCAAGATTAGGAGACCATCTACTCACACCATCAGTGAAACCAACATAGGAGAAAAAGGTAGGATCCATATAGAATAACCAAGGAAAAAAAGTATGAGACTTGTGGTAAAATGATGCAAAAGAAGAAATAAAAACTATGATACAAGGGTATCGAGGTTGGTCGAATTAGGCATGGAATCTCTTGAGGTAGAGCCCATTACGAGGATTCTTCACAAGGCGAGTGTTAGAGTCAGCGAGGAGATATCCCCCCTTGCATAGACATAGATGGATGACATAAGGGCCATACCACATGAATTTGAGATTCCCTTTTCCATCTTATCATTGGATTAATCGTAGATGAGGACAAGGTCCCCCTCGTTAAATATATGTGGGTGGACGTGGGATTCATAATGGGACTTCGACTGGGTCTTAGCCTCTTTGATCATTTGCAGAGCAGCACGATGGTCTTCATTGGTTTGATAAAGCATAATTATTTGTTTTTATGGCAATGAATTATCAGGTAGAAGCTCAACGAAAAGGCAGAGTAATGGAATATGGAATTCAATGGGAAGAACCAACTCCACACTGTGGACTAAATGAAATGCAGTAAAATCGGTGGTGGTTTTAGTCGATCTTTTGTAGGTCCGGAGGGTGAAAAATATAAAATGGTGCCAATTAGTTTTTTGTTTATCCACCACTCTTTGGAGCATGGTTTTGAGAATCTTGTTGACAACCTCAACTTACCCATTTCCTTGAGGGTAATAAGAAAAGCAATAATGGTGTTCAAATTTCAACATAATAGAGAGATCTATACAAAAAACGTCCTCAAAGTGAGAATCATGGTTTGACACTACCTAGAGGGGGACACCGAAAAGAATGTGTTGGCACCAGTATTTTGATCCCCCAAGGTCAAGCGGGGAGGGGCCCTCTCCTGGGCGACAGTAGAACCGCTTTAGACTGTGCCTCCGACCCTGTGCAATCAAAGAGGGATCTCTCGTTCGTCTTTGGAGTCTACTCTACGTAAGGTTTTCAATCAAGGATAATTAGGGGTCTAGGATCCTGAATGGGACAAAGTGTATCAAGGAGAGATGCAAGGTGGGATTATCAGGGCAAGGGACCATTGGCAATGGAGTCAAAAACCTGCGTATGGAACACTTGCATAAGAAAAAGAATGGCGTGGGGTTGTAAACAGAGGCAAGGTAGCCACCGATCTCCCAATTAGGAGATATTTAGTAGGCGGTTGGAGGATGAGAGAGAACATCCCATCGCGTGGAGTACCAGTGAGATGAATTCCATGCAACTTTAGAAGAACAATTGATAAATGTCTGGAACAACAGCAGGAACATAACAAGTATGAATTCCTAATTTTTATACACTAAGTTGCAGACATGAAAGCAATCAACAAAATGGAATGAGAATAGGAAGCACATTGCATGTAAAGGAAAATACATATTAGGAAAAGCAACGAAACATGAATCTCTTCCATGAGAAACAACTACTCCTCTGCAATTTTATTCATAACACATACATCAAATCTTATTTACAATGGAGAGTGTATTTATACTATTCTAATGCTGAGACTACCGAATTGAAAATTCTTACAAGTCAGTATCATACGTTAATAGCACAGGGAGTGGAACTATCACCACGTTTTACAAATAAAAAAATAAACATTATGGCTCTAGTGGTCACCTTCAGCCCGAGTAACAGTTTGACGCCATGACGGATTATGAGTATGATGCCTCCTTCTCAACTTGAAGCATGTGCTTCCACCGTGTTCAAATGCAGCTTTCTACATGGGCACACACTAGAAAGGTATTTTGCATCTTTCCCTGGTTCAATCACATCTACCACCTCCTTCCTCGCCAGGTAACACTGTTAGCCGTGGGCTCTAGAAGAAGTGTCGCATTACTTCTGGTTGAGAAAAAACCTATGGGGTGGCTTGTCATTCTTGTACTTCACACCTCCAGTGAGGTGAGCTCTCCCAAAAGCAATAGGGTGTAGCATATCTACACCAGCTCCATCGCCCTCGGAAAGTGGACTTCACAAATAGGGTTGTGCGGGCTTTAAATCCCTGATGCTCCCATCCAAACAAATACTTATACAGGGAGCAGTCAATGACTATCCCCTTCTGCAGAGGCTTTGGTGGAAGCGATGCTATCAGGGGTTCCTGGAAAAACACTTACAGGGAGTAAGTTCCCAGGCCTTGCATTGTTGGAAACATGGGTATCACGTCTAGGCACCAATGGTTGGTGTCACTATTGGCATGCAAATACCAAGGTGACGGGTGAGTGTGGAAACTTCTCACCAACCATCAACACCCCCTGATGAACAAGCTTCTCAAACTAGATCTTCATTGTCAAACACTTCGGGGCTTTGCAGATTCGTGGAGAAATAGAACTCGGGTTCTGGAGATATGTTAGTTCACTCCTATTGCTCTGAAAATAGTATATATAAGGCTTCAATACTAACCCTCACAATGGCTGGTAAACATTCTTACACACCCTTTCATCGAGTGTATTTGGTACCTGCATGTGTGAGGGTGCGAACAGAGTGATCCTTTACTTGTTGGGGATCTAGTCAGGTCATCTCATAAGTCGTGGCGCCTTACCATCTGCCGCAGGAAATATTTTTGGATGCCATTTGGTACAATTGATCCATGCTGCAAATTTCATGAAGTGGACGCTCCCATGTTTCATCGCGCTTGTGATGTAGGAAACGGAATGGTCTCCCGCGTCATGTTGGCTTTGCCTTGTGTGAGTAGCAGATTCACCAATTACTTTCCTTACTTCCACAAGCCAACTCACAGAAAATCCACCTATCATGACATGACTCTGCCAAAGGGATGATTCCACCGTTACGCGCGCTAGTCATCTCCGCAATGGATGTGAAACCTGTACCCTGGGAGTCTTCTCAGCCATTCGATTTGAGGTATCTTTCATGTCCACCATCCACGTTCCATTCTTTTTGCCACCAACGTTTCTCCTCTAAACACCGCGGGCAGTTCTGTATTGTGACATGTTCTCAATCATTGATCGCGGCCGACCCTTCATGCAGCCATAGATCTGAGTGGGCCCCATTATCTTTCGCAATGAGAAACCTTGGTATTAATCCATGCTAGTCCGCATTACAAAATAAACTATGGCCATAGATTTATTTCCTTTCTTATGGTGGCCATTGATCTTCACGACCGCTACCCCTCTTTCGTAATTTGAAATCGTGGCTTTGCACGCACAAGTATGGTTTGCAAAATTGATTGAGGGCGTAGATCTAACTCAGATCTCATCTCACCCATAGAATGTTTCCAACCTTTAACCCATTTTGCGATCTGGAAACACGGCTTTGGTTGAGCATGTCCACTCGCACAAAATGGTTTGGAGCCATTGATCCACCTCCGATCAATCTTAGCCTTTGCTTCTGAGTCCCATTCAATGCCTTTAGCACACCTGCCATTTTCTTCTTTGCCTTGCACCTCTGATAATCTCAAGGGGTGTTTTCATGAATTTTGTGGGAATGGGACCCTCATCAAAGTCCTATCAAGCCCTTAGATCAACTGTTAAAAATGGAGTGTTAACAACTAGCTCCATGAGGGATGTTATCCTCCCAATGAGGTAGTAAAGAACCCCCCATAGACCAAGTGCTGAAACCATTGGGATCCCTTCAATATTTCTTTGATATCTCCATTCTGCTCTGAGTTACTGCTTCAGTAAATTCGTGCCACTCTTGCAAATCATGTTGGTGATTGTAAACCTATGCTTGTAACTGAAAATGAAAACAAACTAAAACAGTAATGAAGGAAATGCTCGATAACTACCGAGCTTATTCTTTCCTACCTACTCTACCTAAATTTGTACAAAAGTATGATTAAGTGAAATCAAACTTCCAATGAACCCAATCAAGCAACTTGCCTAATAGTTTTTTTCTTTCATTGTGCTTGATGGACAGAAATGAAATAGACAATGGTAGAAGGAAATGATAAACAAACTGATCTTCAAAGTAGGGATGCAACCAATCATTTCCTTTGCCCAGACCCTCCATATATTTGACCACGAGGTCATAGAAAACACGGCAACCTCCAGCATGTTCTGTCACTTGCTCATGGGAATGCCGCCCGAAGCTTCCTTCTTCTAGAGATTCGTCAGGCTAACACTTGGAAGATTGTAAAAGAGGACTCACAAACTCTTTCTTCAATGGAACATCCCACTTTTCACTGGAAATTTCTGTAACAAGAGCTTGATGTGCTCCAAGAGGGAGGTCCCCTACTTCTCCAATGTAACCGAGAAGGCATATTCCTCCTGTGTGAGGTGGCGCTTCTGGCCGCTTCTTCTCATCGTATTCTTTCCTGTGCAGGTTTCTGGCCTGCACCATCTCAGTTTCTCTTTTTTTTTCTTGGAGGCCTTAATTATGTGTTGTATTAATTTAAAAGAGGCATAACACAAGGGTAGGCTATCACCTCCGGTGTCCTTATCATCCTTTCCCACTTCAACCATCTAATTTCGAATTGCATCTTGATTCCTTTCATCAGCAGGCTTTGTTTCAATAGCTGGCTCATTAGGTATATTCTGCAATTAATATTCCTCATATTCATCGTACACCGGCGTACCAAAATTCTTCTTAATATCATCCTTTGCGGACCAGGGGCGGTGCAGGTTGCCATCTTCAGAGAACAATCCTGCAGGACTACCTGCTCCTGCATCAGGCCGGTCATCTTTCTACATACCGGGAGAGAGTTTTGATGGGCTAGAGACTTTCCCATTCTGCTTGTAGGGCCCAACCAATTTGAATGTATCTTTCATTTCACCACCATTGTTTTGATATAACAATTTATTGGACATCTTAAGGTTTTCCTCAACCTCCAAACAATGAGCGAACATATGCTGAAGGGTGGCTGATTTTCACTCCAACAGAAGCGAGGACAGGTCAGGAGGAAAGGAAACTTCATAATAAATCTTAGCAGTGTTCTAAAGAGGTTGGAATTCCTTAGGCATGTTATAATAAAAGCTTGTGAATGTTCTATTAAAACTAGATTTGGCCTCACCCTCATGCCTCCTCAGGGAATAAAACTATGAAATTATTTGCTCCAATGGCCTTCTCCTACCCCAAAACTTTAAGAATGTGCAAGAAAACTCTTCCCAAGTGTTGATGGACTTAGGTTGCAAGTGTTTACACCATACTTTGCCATCTCCTTGCAAGGACAGGGCGAAAGCCGACATGCAGACATCATCATGTTCTATCTCAAAAAGGTCAGAGAAATTCTCAAAGACTTGTAAATGTTTCTCAGCAGTCAAGTCTTGGGATTCTCTGTCAAACTTGGGAAGGTATTTGTAATATCTCGTGGGAAAATCATGGAGAATAGGAGGCAGTTGCAGTGGTTTGTGCCAGCTTGGAGAAATGGGAGAGACAAGGTTAGGCATAATAGCTAAGCTATCGTCCGAGGTTTCATGAATTTCACAGGGGTGTCCTTTGACATTGTGAGCCCTTGGATAAAAATCTAGGCCAAAATCAGATGTACAAGACGACGCAACACTTTCGATTCGTAAAGAAGGATAAACAAGAATATATTCATAGCTCTGTTCAGAATGAGTTGAACCATAGAAGGTTGTTTTGATAAATCTGGGAAAAGATAAGAGCAAACTTACAAGATAGGATAAGGAATCCTGGAAGAAATGAAAACTCAAGTATCTTGACCTTCCGCCGTGCATTTATAAGCTTTATAAGGGGTCCATTTTCCAAACAGAGTCTACCAACTTTCCTCGGCCATTTGATTTCTGGGTAACACCACCAGCAGAGTCACTGAAGTCTGAATCCTTCAAGAGTGCAGTCACCAGGTGAAAAGTGCTCAACCTTCTTGCTGTATGGTCAATTGTTCACCATTAACAACCAGATCTAAAATATTTGTCATTCTTCCCAAGGAGGATCTTCAACTTCATCCTTGGCAACGGTGCCAGTTTGTTGACACCAAGATTTTGAGCCCCCAAGGTTGAGCAAGGAGGAGCCCACTCCCTGGTGACAACATAACCACTTTAGAATGCACCTCCGACCCTACGCAATCAAAGAGGGATCTCTCATTCATCTTCAGAGTCTACTCTGTGTAAGGTTTTCAATCAAGGATAATCAGGGGGCTAGGATCCTGAATGAAAAAAGGGTATCAAGGAGAGATGCAAGGTGGGATTATCGAGGCAAGGGACCATTGGAAATGGAGTCGAAAACTTGCATAGGGAACACTTGCATAAGGAAAAGAATAGCATGGGTTTGTAAATAGAGGAAAGGAAGCCATTGATCTCCCAATCAGGAGATATTTAGAGGGCGGTTGGAGGCTGAGAGAGAATAGCCCATCGCGTGGAGCACCAACGAAATGAATTCCACGCAACTTTAGAAGAACAATTGATAAATGTCTAGAACAACAGCAGGAGCATAACAAGTATGAATTCCTAACTGTTATACACTAAGCTGCAGACATGAAAGCAATCAACAAACTAGAATGAGAACAGGAAGCACATTGCACATAAAGGAAAATACATATTGGGAAAAGCAATGACACATGAATCTTTGCGATAAAAAACAACTCCTCCTCTACAATTTTATTCATAACACAAGCATCAAATCTTATTTACAATGGAGAGCCTCAGCCCTAGAATGTTTCCCAATCCAACTAACTCCCTTTTCCTCCCTCTATCGGGAGTGTATTTATACTATTCTAATGCTGAGACTATCGAATTGAAAATTTTTACAAGTCACTATCATATGTTAACAGCACAGGGATTGGAACTATCGCCATGTTTTACAAATAAAACAATAAACATTATGGCGCTAGTGGTCGCCTTCGGCCCAAGCAATAGTTTGACGTGCTTGGCTTCCATGGTGGATTATGAGTATGATGCCTCCTTCTCAGCCTGAAGCATGTGATTCCACCGTGTTCAAATGCAGCTTTCCGCATGGGCACACACTAGCAAGGTAGTTTGCATCTTTTCCTAGTTCAATCACATCTACCACCTCCTTCCTCACCGGATAACACTGTTAGCCATGGCCTCTAGAAGAAGTGCCGCATTTCTTCTGGTTGAGACAAACCTGTGGGGTGGTTTGTAATTATTGTACTTCTCACCTCCAGTGAGGTGAGCTCTCCCACAGGAAATAGGTTGTAGCATATCTACACCATCCCCATCACCCTCAGAAAGTGGACTTCACAAATAGGGTTGTGCGAGCTTTAAAGCCCTGAAAATCCCAT
This sequence comes from Pseudotsuga menziesii, assembly GCA_001517045.1. Classification (NCBI taxonomy): domain Eukaryota; kingdom Viridiplantae; phylum Streptophyta; class Pinopsida; order Pinales; family Pinaceae; genus Pseudotsuga; species Pseudotsuga menziesii. The sequence goes on along the minus strand of LPNX010297283.1, from coordinate 198,896 downwards.
CCAAACAAATACTTATACAGGGAGAATTCAATGACTGTCCCCTTTTGCAAAGGCTTTGGTGGTATCGATGCTATTAGGGGTTCCTAGAAAAACACTTACAGGGAGTAAGTGCCCCAGGCCTCACATCATTGGAGACGTGGGTATCATGTCTAGGCCCCAATGGATGGTGTCACTATTGGCATGCAAATTCCAAGGTGATGGGTTAGTGTAGAAGCTTCTCACCAACCATCAACACCACCAGATGGACAAGCTTCTCAAACCAGATCTTCATCATCAAACTCTTTGAGCCTTTGCAGATTCATGGAGAGGTAGAACTTGGGTTCTGGAGATATGTTAGTTCACTCCTATTGCTCTGAAAACAATATATAAGGGTTCGATACTGACCCTTGCAATGGCTGGTCAACATTCCTACACACTATGTCATCGAGTGTATTTGGAACCCACATGTGTGAGGGTGTGAACAGAGTGATCCTTTACTTGTTGGGGATCTAGTCACGTCGTTTCATCAGTCGTGGCACCTTACCGTCTACCACAGGAAGTATTTGTGGACGCCATCTAGTACAATTCATCCATGCTGCAAATTTCATGAAGTGGACGCTCCCATGTTTCCTCACGCTTGTGATGTAGGAAATGGAATGGTATCCCGCATCGTGTTGGCTTTCCCTTGTGTGAGTAGCGGATTCACCGGTTACTTTCCTTACTTCCACAAACCAACTCACACAAAAGCCACCTATCATGACATGACTCTACCAAAGGGATGATTCCACCAATACGCGTGCTAGTCATCTCTGCACTGGATGTGAAGCCTGTACCCTGGGAGTCTTCTCAACCATCTGATTTGAGGAATCTTTCATGTCCACTGTCCATGTTCCATTCTTTCTGTCGCCAACTTTTCTCCTTTGAACACCGCGGGCATTTCTAGATCGTGACATGTTCTCAACCATCGATCGCGACCGACCCTTCATGTAGCCGTAGATCTAAGTGGACCCCATTATCTTTCGCAATGAGAAACCTTGGTATTCATCCGTGCTAGCCCGTATTATGAAATAAATTGTGGCCGTAGATTTTTGTCCTTTCTTATCATGGTCGTCGATCTTTGTGACTGCTACCTCTCTTTCACAATTTGAAATCACGGCTTTACCCACACAAGTATGGCTTGTGAAATTGATTGAGGCCGTAGATCTGACTCAGATCTCATCTCGGCCATAGAATGTTTCTTACCTTTAACCCATTTCATGATCTGGAAATGTGGCTTTGTTCAAGCATGTCTGCTCACATGAAATGGTTTGGAGCCATTGATCCACCTCCGATCAATCTCAGCCTTTGCTTTCGAGTCCCGTTCAATGCCTTTAGCACACCTGTTGTTTTCTTCTTTGCCTTGCACCTTTGATAACCTGAAGGGGTGTTCGTATGAATTTCACGGGAATGGGACCCTCATCAAACTCTTATCAGGCCCTTAGATCAACTGTTAAAAATGGAGTGTTAACGAAATGATAACATGGTTAAAAAAAAGAGTGGCACAGTTTCATCCTTACAATTGAAGGTTGGCATGGCTTCAACACACTTGGTGAAGTAATCAAAAACCACAATGATGTATTTATGGTCATCGGTCAAAGGAGGGTTATAGGTCATGAATTCAACTGCCCACTTACAAAAGGGACTGATTGTGATGACATGATGTATCGGTATTGGAGGTTTCCATTCCTTTGGGGCAAAGAGTTGGCAATTACGACAGTGTTTAACTACATGAACATAATCAGAAAAGAGGGTGGGCCAGAAATAACCAGTGCAGAGAATATTTTTGGTGGTATCCAAACCGGATAGGTGGCCACCACAAGCTTCACTATGATAGTCATTTAGGACTTGTTCGAATTCATCATGGGTGAGGTAATTCCATAGCATTTTTTCTACACCATGGTGGTACAAGACATCACCGACAAGGAGATTTTGAGTAGCTTGATTTTGGATGCGACGATGATATTTGTGGCTTCAATGGGGCCTAAATTTCTGTGTGCACAGGTAAAGGAGGATTCCCCCATACTATAGGTCCTTCGTAGAGATGACAAATGAGAATTCATCAGGGAAATTGATTACGATAGGAGTCTAGGTAGACTATGATGGGAAGTATACAATCAAGGAATCTAACACCAATGGTTCTTTTGGGTGTGACAAATTCAAATTCATACTCTTGGAGAATGACAATCCACTTGACGGCACGATATTGGATGAGGTGGCTCAAGAGAGAACACATGGGGCTGGAATCAGCCACAACTCAAGTTTGGCTCATGATAATGTAATGACATAGCTTCTATAGCAAAAAGACAATGGCTAAGGCCATTTTCGCTTCATGGGAGTATCGAAAAGGTGGTCCGAAAATTTTCTGAGTCACGTAATATATCACATGCTCTTGACAAGCATCATCTTCTTGGACTAAGACTCCAGCAATGGAATTTTCATATGTCGATACATATAAGATAAACTCCTTGGTGAAGTCGGGAGAAGACAATAAGGGAGCAGAAGTTAGATATTTTTTGAACGCATTGAAAGTGGCTTGCACTTGTTCAACCCACACAAAAGGAATGTTGGTATAGATCAAGCATAAGAATCCATGGAATTTCATTGCATAATCTGGAATAAACCAATGAAGGAAACTGGCCTTTCCTTGAAGGCTCTACAACTGGAGCAGAGGGACATAGAGGGTGAAGATTCAGGATGGATTGAACCTTCAATGGATCCATGGTGATCATGTTTTGGGATACGATGAATCCTAATAAGCGACCGGTTGGGACACTGAACACACACTTGAGGGCATTCAAGAAGATGTTATATTTGTGACATCATGGGAATACTTTTCGTAAGTCATCCAAACATTGGGAATGCTTTCGATATCGATCCATGAGGTCATCTAAATACACAAGGATAATGTGAATGAGGCTATGGAAGCAAAAGGTCATGGCTTGATGAAAAAATTTCCCCATAATTTTTAAAGCCAAATGGCATGACATGATACAGAAAAGTTCCCTCGGGGGTAGTAAAAGCGGATTTATACCGATCTTCTTTGCAAATATGGACTTTGTTATAACCACAAAAACCGTACATGAAGGAAAATACTTCATGAGCAACACATGCATCTATGATTTTGTCAATAAACGGAGTGGGGAAGTTTTCTTTGAGATAAGCCAAATTCAAATAGCGAAATTTAGTACACACATGAATGGTTCCTTATTTTTTATTATCAGGAACTAGATTGGAAACCCAAGTGGTATACACAATGGGGTATATAAATCCTGCTTGGCACAGTTTTTTGATATCAAATTTAATGGCAGGGACCTTTGATGGGTGAATGGATCATTTTTTTTTCTGAACAGGGGAAACATCAATCCATGTGTTGATGCAGAGTTCAATGATAGATGAATCAATCCCAGGAATCTCGGTATATGACCAAGCAAAAATATCATGAAATTATTGAAAAAGTGTTGTGTAGGCGGTGACTTCTTCAAGAGAGCATGAAGCATCGATCATAATATCCTCGCCAATCTTGAGTTTTGTTGAGATATTGAATTTGATGGTTGTCATATTTTGGCCATGTTACCTTCTTCAAAGGCTTCAGGTGTCAGGATTTGGTTTCTGAACCAATCAACACTTCCATGAATGAAGTCTTTCACTTCGACATATAATTGGTTCAAAGATCAGGGAGGTTTATCGGGGATGAAAAATGAGCGATGGAGAATATCATCCCAAGTATATTCAAAATTCAAAAGAGCTTCAAGGATCTCTTCGTAATTGTGCAATTAGCACCTTGATAGATCGGAGGGCTCTATCGAGGAGGGGGGAGGATGATTGGAAGTGGAGATCATATAAAGAGTGTTGTTGGTGTTCGAGGAAGAGTTTGGAGGGTGGATTTCCTCAAGGACTATGATTTCATATTCACGAGAGTTCTTGTGAAGAGTCATGAGGAGAGATCGGTACATGGGAAGGTTTGGGAAACGATTGGAATAATGACCGTATATGCCACAAACTATGCACAAGTGTTTTGTTTGTAGAGATTTGTTCTTAATCACAAGGATGTTGGGTACATTGACAGCTAGAGCATCACCATTCTCGACTACTATGCACATGTGGGTGCAAAGGAATTGAAAATCTAGACAATTTTGCATCGCATGGAAGAAGACATTGCATAAAGCACAAGTAGGAGGTGGACATGGTTTTGTCAAGGTTTTGGGTGCCATACCCCCAATATTCATGGGAGGAGGGGGTGCAGGAGTAGATGAAGATGCAGTCTATTATGTACCAAGAGGTGGGTGTGACACTATCTCAATAGGTTGGACTAGTGGCAACATGAGTTGTGGTGTCATGTTGGGGTTGGGTGGATTAAGGTACCACACTGCAATGCCCAAAGTGAATCCCAGAATTTTGAGAGTAGCCATGACTGGTTTAATCACAATTCCAAAAGGTGGAAAGAGGAAGGGGTTTGTGTGTATAGGAAATGAACCCCAATAATTCCCCGGGTTTTGTGGTTGGGATTACTGTTGATTTTGTGATGAGGTCAGACAGTTACCAGATGTGATGGTGCACAAATTCAATATGTTGGTCATAGAGGGAGGAAATGGGAGGGATGAAAAGGTGTCTGTCAAAGGGGCGCCAATAAATAGGCCTAGACCAATAATAGATAGGGAGGGGATGGATATTATTTCGATGGTAGGGAGTACATGCTCCAGAGTAGCTGGTCCTTTAGGATCGTAATACGTCAATTGATCAATAGTCACGATCTTCCCATCAGGAGGCGAAAGACAATAGAAGAAACGGATCGAATTGCGTACATGTAACTATGTCCAAAGAGAAGGATGTAATATAGCTAGGAATTCAAAACCTTGATGTCAATCAAAACAGTTTTTTCATCCAAATCAATGGGGACATTGGTGAGAACACCTTGTGGTTGGGAAACGCAGCCATCATAAGCATCAAGGGTGGTGGTTGAGGGTTGAGGGGTTGGGGATCTGAGATTCTTCCAAATGAAAGTTGACATAACAAAAGTGGATGAACCTTCATCGATGATGCACCGATGAATGGCCGAATTTCGAATGGTGACTGGAACCTAGAAGGCTATGGATGATGGAATTCGAGCTTCTCCTTGGTCCAATTTGAAAGTTATCAACCTAGAATCAAAGGGTTTGACTGAACCTAAAGTAGATAACAAGGATTTGTGTTGGGAAGGACACGTTATTAAGACTTCTAGAGAAAACATAGAAAAGGGAGACTAGGCCAAGTCATCAATGATACTATAATTGAGAGCATATCTAGCAATGGGGTTGTTCATGACACAGTGCAAAGGGAACCTAGATACTTTGGTAGTCCCATTTGTGGGAGGTCTTGGAAAATGTAAGGACATATTAAGAGCAGTGGAGGTAGATTTCATGGAGGGATTAAGGGTTTCCAAGGTGGAGCTATATTGGTTGCATCGAGTCTGTAAGTTAATGTCATAAGATGGTGGACACTAGGTTCGACAAGTTGACTCAAAGAAGCGGTCGTGGTATTTGTAGTACCAATGGTTGGGTTGCAACCATTCCTTGGTTTGGTAATGGGTTCTACATAACAATAGGTAGAGGACCTTGTGGTGTCAGGTTTTGTTGTGCCAGAGCGAAAACATTGGTTTCACGTTGATTTCCATCTTGTAATATGTGGTGGACTTGTTTCATATAGGGGAAGTGGTGTGTATAATGGCCATAAACATTACAAATGGTACCCATATAGTTATTTTGTAACTAAGGGCTCTTCCTAGGTCTAGGTATACACTGGGGGTTCTGTACAGAGGCATTATCTCCATTGTTGTTAGGAGGGTTGGGTTGTTGACTGACCCCTTGAGGTTGGTTGTTTCCCCAATTCCTACCTCTTTGTCTTCTTCCCTGTTGTTGTTGGTTATTAGGGGCGGGTTGATTGGGGAGGTTTTGTTGAGCATAGACCTATCCTTTAGGAATAAGAGGAGTTGAAGTCAAAGCAGGTGTAGGTGGCATAGGTGGTGGGTAGTAGGAAGGATTGGTTGGAGGGGCTACAAAGCCTACAATTCCGCCATTGCAAGCAAGTGCCAGGAAATTCGGTCCGTGAACATGAGGAACAGGTGCAAGAGATGCATATGAAGGTGTGGCTTTGTACTGAGCCAATGGGAATGAAAATTTAGGGACGTATCCAGGTTGGGAAACACTAGGGTCGTTGCCGGAGTGAGGTTGATTTGAAGGAGAGGTCGTCTACAGGTGGGGGTGTTGGGTGATTGAGACAAGGAATCCATCAGCAACATGGTATGCCCCTAGTGTATCATAATATGAGGAGCTAGCACGAGGAGCATTAGGTATGATGGTGTAAAGGTAAGCTGATTGGGCATAAAGAAGGTATAACAACTGTGCTTTGAGGATTGCTTCTTATTCAGTTTTTGGGCACTCGGATGCAACATCCTTGGTGATAGGGGGAGTAATGTTTTAATAAACCAATCAAGGAATATCCTATCATCTAATTGGATTTTGCACAAAATACAGTGATGATGCCACCCAGGGATGTGATCCATGATATGGGTAGCAGTGTTCTATCTACAAGATAGCAAGATTTCCATTCCCTCGTCGTAACAGACGATCAGTTGGAAGTATTGGAGGAACATCGAGGCTAAGGAGGAAAAATTAGGATAAGTGGCATGGGGTATCTCAATGTACCATTCAGCTGCAACACTAGTGAGTGTGCACTGGAAAAGCCACAGTCGAATAAATTCATCCACTATGTCATTGGAAGAACATCATAAGTGGAAGGACATGAAATGGTTTTGAGGGTATTCTCTCACCTTTCCTTCAAACTTAGGGATGTCCGAAGGGATTTTGGTAGGAATGGGAGGCCACAATGGGTCATGATGGATGGGTCCATTCATTAACCATGCAAAATTGGGTAGGTTGAGAGTATCCATGAATGGAATACTAGGACCTAGACTAATTCTAGGAGGGCTAGCAATGGTGTTGGGGTCGACAGGAATTTAGGTATAGCGAGAAAATGGGGGTTGGTAGGGTTGATTCTCGACAGTAGGAATAGTTACTGGAATGGTGTGAATAAACAGAATAGTGGTAGAATGGCATGTTCCCCCATGCATGAATGTAGGAATAGAGTGACCCATGGTGGATGGATTGGGGCCACCACTAGTGGGTAGTGAACCAACATCAGTGTGTGCAGTGGCAAGGGGCCCACTAGGACCAGCGCCAGAAGAAGTGATATCTAGTATGACAAGTGGATCGTTCACAAGTTTGTTCCGGAGAGAAATTCCTATGGCTTGGGGTACCACAACAGATAGCTAGACTCTAGAAATCAATCTTTCCCAATATGCAATAGAAATAAAATGTCTAACACTAAAGGATCGAACCTCGTACCTTATTCCGGATGGTTGAAGTAGATCTCCGTTGAGCTTTCCAATCTTTGGCTTGAATTGATAAAATACTTCCTCAACAACAAGTAAACAATACAAGCATACTATATATCATGGTGTTAGATCTATTCTAGCATATATAATCAATAATGTAAAAGCACTTGACATATTCCAATGGATACAATATTCATTCAAATACACATTACTGGATAGGAAAATATATTTCTATTAATATGAATCAGAGATTACAAGTGACAACCTCTGACGGCACGTCTGCGAACCGGAGAAACTGAATCCCCCACTTGGGCCTCCACCACCTCAATCCTCCATCACTCAGATAGCAAGCTCACTAGTGAAAGGAAAGCTTGGGAAGAACACAACAGTGCTCCAAGGGACAAAGGGATGCAGACTCAAGCATAAGTTCTGGTAACAATGGACTATAGTTTCGTTACTCTCAATTCTCTCTTATGCTTTCAATGTCTCAAGGGGTTCCTTATATAGCTTTTCAAAGGGATACTGAAAGGTTGAATCCGTGCGATCTCAAGGCATATGGAAGGCTAGGATTCATATGAGTCGGATCCAAGTCAAGGAAAACTCCAAAAGGATTTGGACTATGCACACATCCCGATGTACGCGACTATAGAGGTTATATCCGTGTATGTACATGGTTATCGAGGTAAAACCGTGTATATCACTTTTCTTATGTTTTTAGGGATGATCAAGGACACATCAAAAGAAAAAAAGTAGTCCATAGGGGCTAATGAGTCTGCAGCGGGACAGGGGAAGGCCATACAATGTGTGATTCACCTAATGTGGTGAAATCCGCTATAACAAAGTTGACTACTAAAAATCCCCCCCTAGAAGGGTTTAAGAGGTGCACCATCCATAGGGATAGATGGGGTAGTGAATAAGGGAGGTTAAGATTGATAGAAATATGAATCTAGCTCAGATGCAGTGTATGGCTATAAAGGTGGTGAACAACACCAAATGCAGATCATATGATGACAATTCAAGGTACCAAAATGAGGGGGATGTCCCTTAAGTCTCTGGCAATAGTGTGGTGGAGAAATGGTGGTGTGATGGTGTTTTATATGATGAATGAAGGCTCAATGGTGTCAAACAAAAGCTCAAAAATCCAACTATGTTCGAGTGTGTAGAAAAAGAGATGATAAATGGTGGCACATAGGCCAAAAAGCAAGCTCTAAAACCAAACTGCAATAATGTGTCACAGTAGGCAAGTCTACAACAAAATGACTAGAAATACAACAAGCAACACTACCTATGAAGAAAATGACTCACTAACCTATGGGGTCTAAGTGCAAGCAAGATCCTAGCTACAAGATGGAATCCCCTCAAAATTGTATCCTCTGCTAGGTGGTGAAATCCACAGTTAAACAATAAGAAATGGAAGAACCAAAGGCTAAGAGAATCCCACTATCAAGAGGGACCTTAGGTAAAAGATCCCTAAGAGTCTGGAAACTAGGCTACCTCATTCATGACATGTTTGGGATGGTTTTGTGGCACTTCATCCCTTTGGTCCTCGATACCCGATATGGTCATCGGTATGCACGAGGAGGACTATGAATGGTTTTTCATTGGTACATAATGGGGTGTGGTATTCCACCCTTACTTCTAGAACCCCTTCATTACAGCTTACCCCCACATAGCGAGAGGCCCCCTGATAAAATAGTTGTGACCGTATCAATAAATACTAGAGTATTTTGATTCCCTCTAATACAACAATTATGTCCTAGATGTAAGTGGAAAAGGGGTGTTATTTGAATTCATATCCCAGTATCCTAACTTATCTACAATATTGTTTTGGTCCTCAAATGAGGTTACAATGTTGGTTGAGTTAAGATAAATTTTAGGCACATCTTGGGGTCATGAACCTAGCGTTTATTTTAAGGTATGGGATGTGTGCACAAGTGAAGTGTAATAACTAATCCCCAACACTCTCATGCCAAAGACGCATATGCTGAAAATAAAGAACAATAATTAAAGTAAATATTTTTCAACACCTAACAACTAATTCTTCCAGAAAACAAAACATACACAAGTAAATAAGAACATAAGGAACTTTGTAAGGTGTTAGAAACACATGGGGGGGTATCAACTACCAATCTTGAATAAGATGGGCTCACGTATAAGGAAAAGAGGACAACTAAAACAAATAGAGGGGCTATAGGAAATCAAATATGGAAGGAAATAGTTGGGAATGGGTAGAACACAGACAGGGGCCTGGAATGGGTCTCAAACACCTCAAACAATTGGAAAAACTACAAGTCGCACCTGTCGGTGGAATGGGTGTGGTTGAGGTCACACAGAACTCTAAAATAGTCGCGACTGATATGGAAAATAAACAAAAAAACATAGATTTCACTTAACATGGGTTTCCACATTGCAATTCACACTAAACTAGGTCACATAAGCAACCAGGGTCGCTTCGGAAGCCTGGACAAGCGTGATCTAGACTTTAGGTCCAGGTCTCACTTTGTTGATGTATTTGTAACTTCGAAATGTATTATCTATATTTCTTATGTATTGTAACCCGATGTTTATTCTGGGATTTATTTGAGTCATGTCATGCCCCTATGTTCCGATCAAGAATTTTCTATAATGTAAAAGTCATGTCAAGTCATTGTGGGTAACCCTCCTATTGGTCAAGGGTTAAATTCCCCACAATTATGGAGCCTTTGGGTTATTATACTATCCTAGTGAAGTCAACCCTAGGTGATTCATTGTAAGTCAGGGAAATATTCCCCACCATCTAAGTCAAGGTTAACCCTCCTTGTTGAGCAGAGGGCAAAGTCCCCACAAGTTGTGGGGCACTAGGGTTATTAGACAGTCAAAGAGATGTCGGATCTAGTAAGTAATTGTTAAGTGAGTCTGACATGTTGGAGTGCACTTCAAGTGAATGAAAGAATATAAATAGAGAGTGAGCCTCTCTATTTATCACATTCACAACACTTACACTCACTCATTGGGGCACATGAGTGAGAGAGGAGAATCTCTCTCAGTGTGAGAGAGAGAGAGAGAGAAGCTATGGAGATCATCTTACTGTTTTGGGCTTTTCTATTTTGGTGTTGATTCTATCTCTGAGGAAGTTGTTGGGTTTCCTCCTTTATGGTTTCCCCAAGGAAAATTCTTTGTGTCTCTTGTCTCTTGTGTTTTTTGTTGTGCATGTTATTCTCTCAGTTAAAGATCCTAAGATCATAATGCTAGCTTGAATGACAAAAATATAACATGGTATCAGAGCTAAACTAAGAAAAAGACATTGTGCAGCTATAGAAGATAGGGTTTCTTAATTTTTGGGTCTCTCTCCACAATCCATCAGCAAAATTATGCTAGGCTGACTCTCCATTGAAGGGTGCATCTTTCTGTCGAAGCGGAATTCGATTCCAAGCATTTTCAGTTTTTGATGCGGAAATTAGGGCTTTCTACAGAAGAGAAATTTTTGAGTGATCCTAGAATAGGATTGTTCTCCTCATCAAAATAAAATTTTAGATACCTAGATCAATAAATTTGGTTGGGTGAAACTCCGGGAAAGTCAAACCCTAGTTTGACCCCGAGATAGAAAAACCCTAAATACTAAAACTGCTAAGTTTTGGTACATTCGCTATATCTTGACATTGACAAAGGCTCAAGGTCTGAAGATAAAATATTTATGAACACTGTGTCCAAAATTCCTCTCCATATTTTATTTATTCTAGGATATATGATCCCTCCAATTTAGGATTCCATCCTCTTCCAGAATTCATCCCTAAACAGCACACCTGGGGATAATTCCTACAGCTTGGAATACAGAGGTCCAAATGGAATTCCTAAAGATTTTCCAGAAACAAAATCGATTGTACCTTCTGTGGTCCAAAGTTCAGACCCAGAAGATGAAACAGTAACACGTGGAAGTCCGTACAACATCATTGTTCTGAACAGTCCTATAACAAGTCATCTTGGGAAAAGGATCATAAATCAAAATTAGTTAAACAGATTCTGATAAAACCTATGGTTTTGTATCAAGGACATGCTAGGCTACCTATGTGAAAACATTTAGACATAGAGGAGCAATAATTTCAGATATATCAAAGAAACAGGGACAGGAATTTCTGCATAAGAAATTGGAAAACTAGGGCTTCTTGTTCCGGGAGCTTCCCTCCACTGTTTTCAGAAAAGGAGTACATTGGACAGCTCCATTTGAAGAGATATATCTGTCTATCCAATCATATATTAAATATTCCAAGTTTTTAAAATTAGTGTTTCTATGAAAAACCCTAGATCAGCCAGTTCTGAAACCAGGACGAACGCCTCAAATTGCTAAGATCAAATCCTTTGTTAATTTCATTTGAGGTTCTCATTTCAAAGTGATCTATCACACCAGCTTGATGACAAGCTTGGTGAAGTTGACAACTTCCAAGCATGGAAGTATATGATCTCTCTAAAGAAAATGGATTGGACATCTACATGAGTTTAGATATTCCAATTCCAGAGGGAGATGAGGCTCAAAGCCTTACACAAGAAGAACTTGGTCAAGGCCGAGAAGATCATCATTGCTTCAATCACGGATCAACTCGTACCATAAATGTCTTTCCTAAAGACACCAAATATGTTTGATTCCTTGACCAAGTTATTTTAAGGGAAGAACATAAATCAGAAGATGGCTTTGAGAAAACAAGTTGAAGAATGTGAAGATCCAGAATGCAAAACAACTTAAAGCGGTAGAAGAAGAAGTGGTGATAGCCATCTTGAATGGCCTCCCAGAATCATGAATCCATTCATGCAAGGAATGTGTGCCAGAAGGAAGTGATTACTTTTAGCATACTTTGGGAAGAAGAAGAAACTTGACTCATAAGAAGAGAAGAGAAGATGGGAGCAACTGAAGATCAAGCTCTCACCATCCAAAGAAGATCCCTCAAGAAATGAGGAATACGAAGGACAAAACTCTTGAAGAACCTCTTATACATCCTAGCATTTGGATAAGAAATGATGCTATTATGAATAAAGAAGACGATGAAGCTAAAGGATCAAGAAGGAGTCTACCTATGAAACAAATAAAGATAAGTATTCAATTGTCATTTAATGATATTTTTTTGTTATGCATTTGTTTGTATTCAGTTGATGTATTATGCATGATAGGATGTTTTCATTAACGATAGTATACTACTAATATGCATGTGATGGGTAAGTAGCTCATGGTGCTATACAACTCCCCATTGCTACTTATCTAGAATGAAACCTCTTTGCTGACATATTGGATTAGTGCACAATCTCAATGTTGTCCTGGTAGAGATGGAAAGCATCTAGAAAGTTTCCGTGAGATATGGATGAACATTGTATTGGCTAAAGTAGTTGCATGATCATATATTTATGCATAAGAATTTGCCATTATGAATATACCTTATGAAATGTTTCTAACCATAAAAATTCATTTGACTTGTAGGAAATATCGCATACATAATTGCCTACAAGCAAAGAAGGATGAGACTTGTTCCGAAGAACAAGTGACGACAGTTCAAGATGAAGAATAATATGATGAATGCAGCAACATCATTGATGCAGAACCTTCCAGCTATGAAGAAATAACCAAGAAGAAAGGGAAGACCAGTTCAAAAAGAATGATGTCTAGGATATAGTATCGATACGTGAAGGGAAGTTTGTATTTCCATCATGCAGTAGATGGAAACATCGTACAAAGAAAGATTCGTAGCACGAGGCTTCTCACGAAAAGAAGGCATAAAGTACAAAGAGACATTTGCAGCCAGCTTGATGAATATCTTAACCTTTTCTACAAGGTTGAAGATGAAATTCTATACACTATATGGATACATAGAATATTAGTAGCATAGGAAGCTACTTGTCACTCCATTACATAATTCTTTAATGCATAGAGTATAGAAGACAGAGGGAGTATGATGCTCTGCTTTAGAGGGAGTATAGAAGATCTTGAGGTTTGACATGGTACGACAGGATGGATAGATTACTGATGACTCTAGGATTTATTGAGAGTAAAGTGGATTCCAACCTTTGCTTCAAGGTTGAAGGTGGAAGACCAGTGATGCTCCTATTATGTGTTGATGCACTATTTCCTAGGCATGGAGGTGTTGACAAAGAAAGTATGCAGTAGAGATCCTGAAGACGTTCAGGATGATGGACAACATGACCACACCTATGGCATCGAACTTGAAGCTATTGAGTGTTGCTTCATCAAAGATGGTTGATGTTATGATGTATCACCAGATGATTGGTTCCATAATGTACTTGATGAATACGAGACCAGATATTTGCTTTGCTGTGAACACATTGAGACATGTTCGCATGATGGTTGTAAAGCATGCAGTAAGGTACCTAAAAGGTAGAGTAGATTATGGGCTCAAGTATGAGGTGAATCAAAAGATTATGTGGATTCGTATTGAGCATGCAGTGACATTGATAGGAAGAGCACTTTAGGATTTTTCTTCAGTATGGGATCAGGTGTGATCTCTTGGTTTAGCAGGAAGCAATCCTGTGTGGCACTGAGTATAGCAGAAGCAAAGTATGTCATAGCTTGTTCAGCTAGTTGTGAGGCAATATGGCTGCAGAAGCTACTGTCTAATATATTTGATCTCTAGTTGGATGCTACTTGTGACAACCAGAGCTGCAGAGAATCCAGTGTTCCATGACAAGTTGAAGCATATCGATATCAAGTATCACTATATCATGGATATGGTGCAGAGGGGAGCAGTGAAGCTCCAGTATGTTGCGATGGAGGAACAGATAGCTGATGTATTGATGAAGCCATTGGCTAGGGTGAAGTTTGAGTACTTCAAGGAGAAGCTTGGTGTTCTCCAGATCGAGGTTTCCTCCAAGGGAAAGTGATGAGTCCCATAGCCATTCTAACATGGTGAGAGGATTGGTTCCTTCCATGGTCAGATGTAAGGGTTGAGCCATTATGTCATGGTGAGAGGAATGGTTCCTTCCATGGTCAGATGTAAGGGTTGATCCATTATGTCATGGTGAGAGGAATGGTTCCTTCCATGTCAGATATGAGTGCTGAGATCCATAGCCATTATGACGAGTAGGTCATATATAAGGGCTGAGCCATTCTATCATGGTGAGAGGATTGGTTCCTTCCATGTCAGATATGAGTGCAGGCCATTCTATCGAGTAGGACATATGTAAGGGCAACTGCCATTCTGGGAATGGAGGCACCTAGTCAGTTACCAGGAAAACTCATCCTAGGACTAAGAAGCCATTCTGATGTGATAGAGGGATGTGCTCCCACTTGATCAGATGTAAGGGATGAACCATTCTGTCATGGTTAAATGATTAAGTTCCTCCCATGTCAGATGTGAATGTTGACCATTCTGACAAGTAGGTAAAATCTAAAGGAAACTTTCATTCTAGGAATGGAGGCACCTGGTCAGTTGTCGGGTAGCTCAGTCTGGGACTGGGGGCCATTTTGATGCAATGGTAGGATTAGTTCCTCCATGATCAGATGTAAGTGCATGCCCTTTCCAATGTGATGCTTCATGCATGGTCAGTTTGTAAGTGCAGAGCCCTTTCTGATGCAGTGCTTCGTGCATGGTCGGTTTGTAGGTGCTGAGCCCTTTCCGATGTGGTTCTTCGTGCATGGTCGGTTTGTAATTTATGAGCCTTGTCAATGCGGTGCTTTCAAGCATGGTAGACTGTAAGTGTTGTTCCTTTCTGATAGGATGAGGTTGGATGTAAGTGCAGAGCCTTTCCTATGCGGTGTGCTTGCACATGGTCGGATATAAGTGCTGAGCCATTCTGGCACAATGTGTTTACACATGGTCAGATGTGAGTGTTGGGCCTTTCTGACAGGATGAGGTCAGATGTGAGTGTTGGGCATGCCTTTCTGACAAGATGAGGTCAGATGTAAGAGTTGGGCGGGCCATTTTGACTTAAGTGTCAGATATAAGTGCTAATGAAGACCTACATGAAGGGTAGGCCTACAGGATTGACTCTGTAGAACTTCCTGTGATGAGAAGAATTGAGATAGCACCATTATGAGATAGCATATGATGATGAGTCAGACTTGATGATGATCCAGATCAAGTGATCTAGATGTGTTGATCCAACCTTGATGATGATCCAGATCAAGTGATATGGATGTGATGATCCAGACTTGATGACGATCCAGATCAAGTGACGATCCATATGTGATGATGATCCAAATCAAGTAATGATCTAGAATTTATGATCTAGATCAAGTGATGATCTAGACTTGATGATGATCCATATCCAGATGAAGATGACTTGAATATGAAGATGACCTGAAGATGATGATGACCTAAAGATGAAAATGACTTGAAGATGAAGATGACTTGAAGATGAAGATGACAAGAACTTGACTATGATTCAGATGATACAGAGAAGAAGACTTGTGCTGATAAATTGTGTCGAGAGAATACCTTCCTAGTTAAGAGGGAGTGTTGATGTATTTGTAACTTCGAAATGTATTCATCTGTATTTCTTATGTATTGTAATCCGATGTTTATTCCAAGATGTATTTGAGTCATTTCATGCCCTGATGTTCCAATTGGGAAGTTTCTATAATGTAAAATTCATGTCAAGTCATTGTGGGTAACCCTCCTATTGTTCAAGGGTTAAAGTTTCCACAGTTATGGGGCCCTTGGGTTATTAGACTATCCTAGTGAATTCGACCCTAGGTGAGTCATTATAAGTCGAGGCAATAGTCCCCACCATCTAAGTCAAGGTTAAACCTCCTTGTTGAGCAGAGGACAAAGTCCCCACAAATTGTGGGGCACTAGGGTTATTAGACACTCCAAGAGATGTCGGCTCTAGTAAGTAATTTTTAAGTGAGGACGACATGTTGGAGTGCACTTCAAGTGAATGAAAGAATATAAATAGAGAGTGAGCCTCTCTATTTATCACATTCAGAACACTTACACTCACTCATTGGGGCGCATGAGTGAGAGAGAAGAATCTCTCTCAGTGTGAGAGAGAGAGACAGAAGCTATGGAGATCATCTTACTGTTTTGGGCTTTTCTATTTTGGTGTTGATTCTATCTCTGAGGAAGTTGCAGGGTTTTCTCCTTTATGGTTTCCCCGAGGAGAATTCTTTGTGTCTCTTGTCTCTTGTGTTTTATTGCTATGCATTTTATTCTCTCAATTAAAGATCCTAAGATCATAATGTTAGCTTGAATGATAAAAATCTAACACACTTATCATGGAAAAATGTGTTACCTAGGTCACGCTTATCAGGGAGAAAGGTGTGACTTAGGTAATAGCTTTCTTTCGAATAGGTGTGATCCGACCATAACTGAATGTTTTTTAAGGAAAAATTGTCGACTAGGGTCGGGGGTCAAGAACTGTGAAAGGACTGGTTCATATCTACCACAAGGGGGTCATATATGTGACGTTTGAGGGTACCCAAGTAGAAAAAACCAACAAAAATACTTACAAAAACAGAGATCCAAGGGAATCAATCCAATGGAGTCTCCAAAACTGTAGTGGATATTTCCCTCCAGCTATGTGCAAAAGAACCTACCTTAGATCAATCGAATCTAAGGATTGAGTTCATGGTGCAAGGGAAGAGATCAACCTTGATTACTAAAACAAGCAACAAATAATTATTTTTTTATTTTATGATCTAACTAGTAAAACAAAAATATAACATGCCTTTCTACAAGATGGGCCACTACAGTCGTTTAAGGATGTGGTCTAACGGCTCCCATGATCTGGGTCTCCAATTTTATCTAACAAAGGTTATCACCAGGAAATGAATCAAGGGTTACACGAAGTGAACTCAATGTGCAACGTGGGATGGTGTGGAAAAATGTGTGGGGATGTGAGGTTCTAGAACCATGGAATGGAAAGCGAGAAAGTTTAGGAATCAAAAGTTGTTGTGGGGAGACCTTCACAATGTATTTATAAGATGATACAATATTTTCTTACCCATAGTACTAGTCCATGGTTTTCCATAGTGTATGGTATTTATCCATGTTTTTTTACCCATTCTAATTTTAGGGTTTTTTTGTCCTTTTTGGGAGAATGGGGGTTATGTTGCAATAAATGTCCATCTTCCTTGTATTTATGAGGGAAGGAATAATAATTTTTTGGACAAAATTTGGTGGAACTTAATTGTGCAGGTCAAAATGGAGGGAATAATGGTGGGATTATGATGTATAATTATTGTTATAGATGATTTTACCACACATGGTGAATCACACTTTTATGGCCTTCCCTATCCCTCTACAGACTCCTTAGACCCCATGGACCATTTTTGTACCTTTGATGTTTCCAATATCATCTGTAAAAACATGCAATAATTGCCATATGCGACTTTTAATCCCTTTCTCGCATACATACGTGGATTTGACCCTTAAAACCACGTACATAGAGATGTGTGTAAAAGTTCAAATGATTTTGAAGTTTTCCTTGATGTGGATACGAGTCACTTGTCTCTTGACCTTCCATATGCCTTGAGATCGCTCAGATTTGACCTTCCATTACCCCATTGAAGAGCTATATAAGGAACCCTTTGGATACATTGGAAAGGGAGGAATTGAAGAGAAAGAAAACTATAGTCCATTGTTGTCAGAGCTTATACTTGAGTCTGCATCCCTTTGTCCCTTGGAGCACTTTGTGTTATTCCCAAGTTTTCCTTTTTCTTGTGAGCTTGCTATCGAGAGATGGAGAATTGAAGTGGTGGAGGCCCAAGTGGGGGAATTAGTTTCTCTGATTCGCAGACGTGCCAACAGAGGTTGTAACTATTGTAATCTATGTTTTATATCAATAGAAATATCTTTTCTTGTCCAATAATGTGTATTTAAATGAGTATTTGATCCATGGATTCTTTTAAATGATTATATGTTATTGAATGTATATGCTAGAGTAGGTCTAACACAATTATATATATATAGCATGCTTGTCTCGTTTGTTAAGTGTTGAGATAGAAATTTATCAATACAAGCTAGAGTTGGAAAGCTCAATGGGGATCTACATCAACCGTCTGGAATAAGGTACGAATTGAGATCCTTTAGTGTTATATATTTGGTTTCTCTTGCATATAGGAAAGGATTGATTTCTGGAGTCAAGTTGTCTGTTGTGGTACCCCAAGCCATAGGAATTTCTCTCCATAACAAAATTGGCGACTCCACTGGGGAGTTCCTAGTAATTGTCCTTTGGGGGATTTTATCAGTATTCAATGTTCTTGAATTGCTCTAATTTCTTTGTTTCTGAGTCGGGTCTAGGGGCATGTTTTCCTGATAGTGTTTGATAGGTGTGAATTTTGTCTTAGCTTATCTTTTTACCTTTATTTTTATCTCTTTTTCTTCATGTACGTGATTTTTTGCCTCACAGTCACCTATACACGCAGTTTTGACTGAGATATCTGCATATATACGTGGGTTTTCTACACATAGTCGTGTATGCCCTGATGTTTTCCTTTTAGAGGAATATTGAGTGTTGCTGGGTGAGTTTTGAAGATTGCTAAGTCTCCTTTGATGCTTCTAGAGTCTGTATACACCTCTGTTTCTAACCAGAGACACTTTTTAGGGTAAATTTTTTTTTAAGAATGTTCTTGTCATTGCATTTGAGAATTTTTTGTTTTGGGATTAGTGCATTAGGTCTCTTTTTTACCTTAGTTCTTTGCGTGGGTGTTGTTTGATAGTGCTTGCAAAGTATGAGGTTGGTAGAGTCATTCTTTTGCTTTATTATCTCATTTTTATTCAAAAAATTCAAAAATATTTGCTTCTTTGCATCATTATGCATCATTGCACTTTGCATTTTGCATGTTACTTGCACTAGGTTTGCTTAGAGAATTATTATTCAGGATTTCATATAGGAATGATTGCATTTTTCATTTGAATAAATTTTGCATTTCACGTAGTAGCATACCCTGTTTTTCATTCAACACAATGCATTTGCATTGATTGTTAGGTGTGCATTTTACTTCATGTTTGCATCATAACACCATTGGTTGCACGATCATCTACCTTTTTGAGTAATAAGCCAAATAAAATCAACGCTTAATTAAAATGGATTACACTATTTTCTTTGATAGGGTACACCAACAAGATTAGGTTTTAGGGTCTTGGAATAGTTCATTGTGAGTAAATTCTCCAAGACCACTAAACAACAACATGTATATGTCTGTCCAGGTGAGAGTGTGAAATTCCTTGGTATAGTTAGTGTTTCTCAGGATCCTCCTCTTACAAGGGAGTTAAGCACGAGGCAATGTGAGCGGTTATTGATTGGGATGACCCCTAGTCATAACTGAGTAGCACCGGAGATATTTCTAGGATTGTATTTGTATCTGGGGGCTCTTTCAAGAGTTTCGGGCTTTGCTACCCTGCACATATGGTCAATCTCACCTGCGACTGTCCACCTGAGCATTGATTATATTGAGGTGACCTTAGTTGCCTTACCTAGGTTATCGAGGGGGTACTTCGCAGGGGTTATTCTACAGGTGTCCCGGCCAGGTTAGGGTCAGACAACACAGTCGCTATATGCATTGAAGCTAAGAGCCACAATAATTGGTTATGAACCTATGCTTGTTGTGTATGGGAGTCTCAATCCTCTCCTAGGAGAGACATACCTGCTTCATTCGGGAGCTCACATATCCTACCCTTGTTTTCTTATGATTGGCTTTAGATTATATTGGTGTATGCTCTGTGCACGATAGCTTGCTTAGGGTTTGCGTAATTAGAAGAGTCATTTTCATTTTTTGAGTCATTGTGGATTTGGGTGCGACACTTTTCCGTTCTCGTCATTTAGCAGGACTTCCACATTCTACATCTCCTCCTCCTTTTGGAGAGAGAAATAGACAGTCTAGGTGTACTACTTCTCACATTGATTCACACACGATGAGAGATCATGAAGATGAAATTCCTGAGTTGTCTTCTCCACCTCATGAGGTTGGGGAAGAAGATCCTACACTTGTGTATGATCCTTCACCTGATATACCTACACACTCTAGGTACAATCCTTCACATGATATACCTACACACTCTGGGTATGATCCCTCATTCACAGGTCGCCAATATTGGCTTCTGGGAAACGAGACTCATCATGAACCTGTGAGCACTAGTTATGTTAGTTATGGCATGTATGGTATCCCTGCACATGATCCGGCAGTTGAAATTTGAACCTAGCACTATTCCTAGGGGAATTCCCATTCCTTTCCATGTGGAGAGATTTGGGAGCATGAGTCACATTGCACCCTCCATCACGGCGGTGGAGGCTACATTACACGTTCGTCCTAGACCTGGTGTTAGTAGTCCTATTAGGATACCAGAACCATGATGAGTGACTATAGGGAACACCACTTACATCGTTTCACATGTCCCTACGTCCTCTATTCCTAGTTCTTCAAATGTTATTCCTCCCCCTCATTCACGTGGTCCTTCAGGCCGGAATGTGCCTACTAGTCATGTTCGTACTACTGCTACTTTCGTATTTGTGTCTCAGATTCAAGTACCTCCTATTGTCTTGGGAGGTCACATTCCTACTTCTGGAACATCCTATGGTCTATCGCAGGGAATTCCTCATATTCCTACTTACGAAGTCTCTCATGGGACATCCCATGGGACATCTTATGAAACTTCTCATGGACAATATTATGGACCACAGTATGCACAGAGTTATTCACCTTATGTGTATGGGTATCAACAACCCACTTACTCCCCAAATTATGGCTTTGTAGCTCCAAATATTCAAGGTACACCACATTATGGTACTTCCTGTCACCCTACACGGTTCAAATGGGAGGAGGGCACTATGGCCATGGCCATGGTGGTTATGGTAGTCAGTCTTATGTGAACCAAAATTATCAGGGAGTGTGGCATTGACCTAATCAACCTAGGCTCCCTTTCCTCGCAACGTTAAATTTTCCTGACTTGTCGAGACTAACGAACGATCTGGTATCTCATGACCCAGCTTGGCCAACTATCCCTACCAAGATTCCCTGGGACAATCCAAAATTCAAGGGAAAACCAGGAGAAAATCCTAGTGAACATGTTACTACATTTCACCTTTGGTGCTCTTCTAATTCCTTACACGAAGATTCAATCCGATTAAGGCTATTTCAACACACCCTCACCGACCCTGCAGCGAAATGGTATATAGAGTTACCTAGGGGGGAATTCATTTTGTTTGATGACCTGGCTATGACTTTTCTCAATCACTTCCAGCTACCAATGCGTTACGACGTTGGTACAGAACTCTTGTCGACATTTCGGCAAGACAAAGCCACACCTATCTCAGACCATATCCAAGAGTGGCGTAGATGGAAGAGACTGATTAAAGCCTTCATATCACTGGAGTTTCTCCTTGAATGGTTCCTTAAATCGTTACTTCCTTATATATTGAAGGATGTTTCTACGTCCGAATTTCAGAACGAGGAACAAGCCATTTTTAGGGCACAGGAATTGGATTTGTTATATGAGATCATTCCTAATGCTCCGCATTCTAGTTTCGACCCTAAGGTCAAACCTGGACCACATGCCTATGGCATTGTTGGTTGTACGAGTACCAAACCTGCGGATTCGGTTGTGAAACAGGTGAGTCAATTGTCTATCAACCAATCTGCTTTGGGACAAGCCATGGCTTCGTCTCAACCCACCCAAATGACGAGTGTAATTTTGGTACAATCATCGAACCAGAAGGGTAACCAGCAACCTGGAAGGAATAAGAAGGGTAAAAACAATTGTAAGGGTGGGAATAAGAATGAAAATGCCAATTCTAATGACAAGAATTCCCACAATGCTGGGGGGGATAAGAAATCTAAACGTAAGCTTAAGTTTCCTTGCAAATTGTGTAAGGATGACCACCTCACTCACTTGTGCCCTCGTATAGAAGAAGCCTCGAGGTTCATAGCATAGGGCCAAGCTGTGTTGAGCAATCCTTTACCCCATAATAAAAACATGAACTCGAGGACCCATGATCAGTCTGGTGGAGATCAAGATCCGCTGGAAGCTAGTAGTGGTCATGGCTGCATCAATAGGTGCATGCTACTAAGGTTGTGACTCATGCGAAGGACTATGGTTCATCACAACCTGACCTTGGAAAGGAACCTCCTCCACCCGGGAGTCCTTTGCGTATTGAAAACCCTGTGGATAAACCTAAAGTTGCACCTCACATTCATAAGGGGGTCATTAAGCATTCGGGGCACAATCCTAATGCCTGAGATGCCCATAATTATTCAGTTGTCAAGGATTTGGACCACACTCCTTGTGCGATGTCTACACTTGAAGTACTTCAGAGTTGTCCTTTGTAAAGGAAGGCTTTGCTTTCTACTATTGGTGTTAACGATGATAACTCTTCCTCCATCATCAAATTTGAAACCACGGGACTATAGCCTCACTTTCCTTACTATGTCTCTCTCTTGATTCATGTAGAATGTCTTAACATGACCGTCAAACACACTGTGATTAACGAAGGCGATGCTGATTCCGTGATGTCTTTGGCATGTTGGAACGGTTTGGGTTCCCCCAAGTTATCTAAATCCGCTACCATGTTGACTGCTTTTGATGGTAGATCATTTTGGCTGCATGGAATTCTTCCTTCTCTTAAGGTTCATTTGGGAGGGAAGACCATCGCGATCGAGGTCGAGGTGGTCGATGCGCCCCTTGACTACAATCTGTTACTAGGTAGGAATTGGATGTATAGTATGCAAGCCGTAGCTTCTTCTCTATTTCGAGTTATATGCTTTCTGTTTAATGGGAAGAAAGTTATGATTAATCAAACATCATTCAAGAATTTGTGTGTTACTGCATCTTTGGGAGCTTCTATCCTGATTGTCGATCACTCTCAGCCGACAACTGGGAGTGTGGGTGTGGGCATGTATCCATCCCTTATGGGAACATTTAGTTGTCCTGCACCTGTTCTTATGATCAGGTCTAGTTCCAGTGGGGCTTTGTCTTCACTGAGATTAGTGTCTTTTCATACTACCCATATGGAAGATCCTTGGATTCTTCCTACACAGAGTCCTTTGTATAAGCCTATCAGAATGGACGTGCCATTGCCTGCAGCAATGATAGCATATCAACCGAATCTTGAATGTGTTAAAGAGTCTAGTCCTTCCTCTTCACAAATGGAGGAGGAGGACCCATATGTGCTGCCTGCATGGGCAGTTAAGTCTTCTCATGCACATGACTGCCTTGATAGTTTTTTTCCATCAGATGAAGCTATTATTGAAGCCATGTCTGGAGTTGAGCCACCTTAGGAAGAGTTGCATCATAGATCTTATTTTCTTCCCGAGCTTGACCATTTGGAGTGTGAAGATTTTAGGGAGATTCTTAGTGAGAGAATTGGTAGTCCCGTGGTTCCATTAAGCTCTCCTGGTCCGATGGCATATGGAAACATGGTGAATATATCTCTTACCATTCCTATCAATATCTCTCACGATCCTGGCAAGATTGAGAATGTCTATATTGGGGCAGAATGTTTCCATGCTGAGATTCAAGAGTATACCGAGTTGTTCAAATATTTTCGTGACGTATTTGCTTGGTCATACAAGGAAATGTCAGGTATCGACCCTCGCACTATTGAACATGAAATTAAAACTTATCCCAATGCTAAGCCTGTTCGAAAACACTTGCATGCGGTGAATCCTAGAAAAGCACCCGTGATTAAGGCTGAGATAGAAAAGTTGTTGAATGTCAGTTTTATCTATCTCGTTCCCTTCACGGAGTGGGTTCCAAATCCCATTCGGGTTGATAAGAAACAGGGAGTGATCTATATATGCACTGATTTTCATGACTTGAATCATGCCTGTCTTAAGGATAATTTTCCCACACCATTTATTGATCAAATTTTGGATGAGTGTGCAGGAAGCGAGGTATTTTCCTTTATAAACGGATTTTCCGGATACAATCATATACAGATCAAACCTGAGGACCAACATAAGACTGCATTTACTTGTCCTTGGGATACATTTGCATATTGGAAGATGTCTTTCGGCCTTAAAAATGCCGGAGTTACATTTCAGCGGGCTATGGCCTTGATCCTCAATGATCTCAAATTGATTATTGAAGTCCTTTTGGATGACCTTGTTGCTCATTCTCGTATGAGAATCCATCATTCCTACCATTTGATATTAGTGTTCGAAAGAAGCCACCATTACTTGGTTAGGTTAAATCCTCATAAGTGCATCTTTTGCGTGAAGTCTGGTCACTTGTTAGGGTTCATTGTCTCCAAGGAGGGTATAAGAGTCTACCCTTTAAAGGTTGACGCAATACTTCAATTGTCTCCCCCGAGAAACATTATACATCTTCAATGTTTGCAGGGCATGGTGAATTTCTTGTGGAGATTCATGGTTAACTTTGCCAATTTGACTAGAGTATTTATGTGTCTTTTGAAGAAGGACACTACCTTTTGCTGGGATGAGCAAGCCCAAGAGTCCTTTGATGTGCTTAAGCGAGCCTTAGCATTGGCCTCGATGATTAGTCCACCCGACTATAGCCGTGACTTTCTACTTTATGTGGTCGCGTCCATGGAGACAATTGGTATGGTTTTGGTTCAGGAGGATGAGGACCTCCAAGAGCATGTCATATATTATTTGAGCTGAAACCTTATACATGCAGAGATCCGTTATTCCCATGTGGAGAAACATGCCTTAGTTGTCGTTCATGCAGTTCAAATATTGAGACATTATATTCTCCTCCGCCAGACCTTGGTGGTAGCCCATGTCAATCCATTTCAGTTCATCCTCACTAGAAGGATGATTGGGGGAAAGTATAATAAGTGGATTGTCACCTTGTAAGAATTCAATCTCAAGTTTGTTTCGATAAAATCGAAAAAATCGTTGATTTTTGAAGAGATTATATCGGATTTCCCAAGCGAGGAGGAGGAGGAAGTTTGTGAAGATACGTTTTTCGATGAGCACATTTTCCTGATCTCAACTTTGAATCCATGGTATGAGGATATCATCATATATTTACAAACATTGAAGGCTCCTACTCACCTTTTATAGGATGAATGATGATGGTTACGTCACATATCCAAGAACTACCTTATAGTGGATAACACATTGTACCGCTGTGGGGTAGATTCCATTTTACGTCATTGTTTAACTCATGAGGAGGTTGAGCTTGTGTTGAATGATTGTCATGAAGGGGCCTGTGGTGGTCATTTATCTAGGCTTTCTACAGCACAAAAAATTTTGAGAGCGTGTTATTTCTAGCCGTCGAACTTTAAAGATTATGTTAATGTGGTCAAGAAGTGCCACCCTTGCCAGGTGTTTGCACGTAATATGCACTCACGTCCTGCCCCGTTACATCCAATTATCACTGTCGGTCCCTTAACTAAGTGGGGTCTTGATTTCATGGATTGCAACCCAGCTTCAGCTAGGGGTCATCATCATATTATCGTGGCTGTTGACTATTTCACGAAATGGGTTGAGGCTATTCCCACGGTTAAATCCAATGGTGAGATAGCTGCACATTTCGTATTCAACCAGATCATTACTCGGTTTGGTATTCCAAAAGAGCTTGTCACCGACCATGGTAGGCACTTTTAGAATCATATGATGTAAGAGTTGGCCTCAAAGTTAGGGTGTAAGCAGGAGCATTCCTCTTCTTATTACCCTCAAGCGAATGGACAAATTGAAGCAGTGAACAAATCACTTAAGTCCATTCTCCAACGAACCATCGCACAAAGCAAGACCAATTGGCATATCATGTTATATCCTTTTTTGTGGGATTATAGGACCACGGTTAAGACTGCCACCATTTTTTCTCCATATCAGCTTGTACATGGAATAGAGTCTATCTTGCCAATTGAATGCAAAATCCCTTCATTGAAGCTATCCATAGAGCTCTTACCAAACACTTCCCCATTGGAGGAACGTTTGGTCCACTTAGAACAGCTTGATGAGCAGTGCCAAGATGCCTTGGTGGCTCTAGAAGTGAATAAGCGTCGCGTTAAGGTCCAGTATGATAAATCTGTCGTTCTCAAACTTCTATGGGATGTCATTTCACATGGTATTCTCTCTCTTGAGGTACATCTTGATTCGCAGTTAGTAGTATCACATCTTAATGGCTTGTATCATGTTAGGGATCTGACATTATTACAAAGATTCTTACGTGTGAGATTGTTAGAACAGCAATTTTACAATATAACATACATACATGTTCCAAGAATTTATAATCAAGTTGCTAACTCATATGCTAACTATGTGTTAGATTGGAATTTGTTTCACAGACAATAATCTCATCACAAACATACATTTTTACACATGTAAATAAATAAAATCGATCATCATAAAAGTTTTTCATTAAACATCCAAAATGTGATAATACATAAGTGTCATAATACAAAAATGGAGCTTTCGAGCCATCAAAATATAAATACACTGTAGTACAAAAATGTATCACTCCCAAGTATCTAATCCTGGGGAGGAGGGGGGGTTCTAATTGTGGAAAGTCACCATGGCTCTAGCTAGCCGTCGAAACAACTGCACCCATGCTCATGTTACACCCACCCCTGACGCTGCATGGCCTTAGGCAGGTCCTTGAGCTGCGCCATGGGTACCCTATGTGTCAGCCGCACAAAGTTTGTGTGGATGCTTTGGAGTGTTCGCTCCGCATCCACACCCATCATGTCATCTCCTCTTCCCCTCTGTCTATGGTGAGGGAAACCGTCAAGACGTCGTGGTCCTACATCTACATACATATGACAGGATGTCACTATGTGTTGTCATGCAAAAACATTTCTTTTGAGTCTATATATCAAAAAACACAAAAAATTTAATAATTCAAAAAACTTAAAAAGAGGGTTGGGATTCATTACCAATGTCACCGTATGTTGATCCTGGTGGTAGAGGCATGTCGGGATCTCCCCGAAAATCTATCCCCGCATAGGGGTAATCATCGATGGCAACTATCTGCCACCGCCACCATGGAAAGAAATCAGCTGGATATGGGTTGGACACCCTACCTCCACCCAATCTGTGCATCGCATCTTCCCAACGTCGTTGGGCCGGATCTCAAACCCCATGAAGAGGAACGTAAACTCTAGGGCTGAGTCCCGAAACACGCTCAAAGAATAATGTGCTCAGTGTACTACTGAAACCAAAGTTTTGTACCCTGTCCATCTTGTAGTCGCTGAGTTGTTGCTTCATGTTACTCAACAGTATAGTACTCCAATCATAAATTGTGGGTCTCATGTACTCCACTACATAGAACATCAAGGACCGCAAGGCCTATTGGAGTAAGGCTAGCCCTACTATCCTGTCGAGTGTCAGTAGTATGGCCTTCATGCCCAGTACCTATATTGAGCTTGTTGGGATCTGACTCCCAACTTTCTCCATGTCTGGATAACAGTATACAACGATATACTCATCTATGGGGAGGCCACCTCCGGGCCCGCGAGAACTTAGGTTCACCACTTCCCCCCATCGGGACAATCCTGTAATGAAGTATATGTCAACCACGTCTATAGTGAGGGACATCCCATTGATCTGGAAAGACTCTGAGTCAGGACCCTAGTAGTCTACTAGCATTTGCAGCAGTCTTGTTTTGGCCCTTAAGCCACCAAGACACCAAAACTTGTAGAGCCCGCATGCACGAAGAGCTTGTTGAGCCATTAGATCACCCCGTACTGCTGCTTCTACATCCCATTGCTCTCGTTCCCTCCATTGTAGAACCATCCTGCACATTTAATTTAATTTTTGGTCATTACATGTCTTAGAAAAACTTAAACACGGCCGCATACACAACTGTTTGCAAAACAGCCGTGTATGTACGCAACTTTGAGCCATTTTTCTGTGTATAGCCAGCCCTATACGTGGAAAAATCCTCAATTTTCGCATGGGACGAGATGCATATCTTAGATTGGCCTAGAAATCAATTTTGACCATGGAAATTTGAAAAATTTACATGCAAATGAAAGAGCATGGCATGGGAAGTTACCTGGAAAAAACAGTGTTGGATTCCGCCGGCTGAAACTCCCGAAATTCGCGTTTGAAATTCTGAGCTCAATTGGCTAAAAATTTCAAATGTTATATAATGTTTTGAATTTTTTACTATTTATAGAAATTTTTAAAATTTTTGAAAATTTTTACCCCCTTTCTATAGTTTTGAACCATTTTTTACCCTTTTGGGCCATTTTTTACTAATATAATGATGTAGGAGACTGTTTTGAGCGTCGTTTCGACCATTGTTTTGACCTGTTCATGTCGATTTCAAGTATGATGTTTAAACTAGCATATAGATTAGATTTCACCTCCATTTGTATTTTGCATGACCTTATGACCGTTTCATTATAACCTTAGGTATGAACCCATTCTATCCTGTCACAGAACCTTCTTGATGTTTTAGAAGTGACATGATGTGAATGGTAGAGTTTGACCTTACATGGGTGCTCTAGTTAGCTCCTTGTTTGCATTTGGAACCCATGCCAACACTTTTTCCTTTAGGGTGTGGGAGTCCATTGTATAGTATCGCCATGACATTTCACAAGAGCCTCGTACTCCTCTTGATATTTTTGCTAGCCTATTTCCCCAGGACTCCCTTATGTCAAGTTGTAATTGCATTATCATGAGCTTTTCCTGCCTCATTGAGACTTATGCTGGCTTCCCTAACTTTGAGAATCAGCCATATAGCCCAAGCTTGTCTCATGTCTAGCCATGCAGAGCCATTTTATATATCCTTTGCAGCTTGATTCCCAATTTTTACTGGGAGGGGACTTTCCCCCGAGTGTCGCTATCCTACACGTGTCTCCTTGCATTGAGCATAGGTATGTTCCACTGCTTGGAACTAGTTTTTTTGTTCCTTGACACTTGTCTCCTCCTAGTCTGTAACTATAAAGTGAGTTTATTCTTTTTCAAGCTTTTCAAAATATTTGAAAAAGTTCAAAAAAAAATCAAAAAAACAAAAAGCCAGACAAGAAAAGATGTTATCTTTGGCAGCAGTTGAGTCGTGTTGCCTTCGAACAGAGCACTATATATCACATCCATTGGTTGGGTTAATAGTTTGACTTTAGGAGTTGTACTCGTGTCTCTGAGTTTATCTCCACCAACTGGTTAAGCTTCTAGTCCCTATGGAGCCTCTGTCTATGCCTCCTGTGTCGCAGAGATGTCCCGGTTTTGTATATCGAGTCTGTGCTGCCTACATTCAATCACCATTCTCCTTTATGCTCTTGTTCAAAGGAAGTTGAAACCTGAGTCAGCCATTCCTCAGTTATCTTGACTTTGCATGTCGTCCATTCCCGGTATAGTTACTGGTTCGTGCACATTATGATCAAGTCCTTCCACATTATACAGCTTTGTTGAGTACCTCATGTTGGATGATGGGGGATGCCTTAATGCCCTCCTTCCAGCGGATTTCATCCCATCAACTTCAGATCATTTATTCTGGGATAGGAATCTAGAGTTATGTTTGAGTGCCTTGAGACTTGCAGTCATTAGTGGCAGGTTCTCACGCCATCGACAGTTTTTTGGGAATACATCAATGTCCCCTGATCAATGGATTCTCTCAAGTGTTCGACCTCAACACATTTATTCACACTTGTTAGTTTGCACTCTAGTACCTTGATTCCCATTTTCATTATCGGTGGGTGATCTCGCATCTATTAACGGTATACATCAATGACCGGTAATCAGACGATGGACTACTATGTTCGACCTCGACACCTCTATTCACATAGTAGGGCATGTACTCGTAGTAGTTTGTGTAGAAGAATTTCCATATTGGTGGCATCTCATATATGCTACCTCCTTGATAGTGCCATTGTTCATGAGATTTCAGCTCTCGTGACTTGATTCCAGTATATGTCAGATATTTTCAGCCATTGTGGATATATTGATCCATTATATGTATTTAGCCTACATGGAGATCATGATCCTTTATATATCTTCATCATGCATATTTTGAGCTATTTATATTGTACGTGGCGATGACCACACATGTCATATTTTGTATCATGCCTATTCATAACCATTGTACTCTTATGTATCTGAGACAACTATATCTACTTATAGTTATGTGCATAGTTTGATCATTATATTGTATTGATTGGATGGTTGGTTCTTCCACTGGGTTCTTCATCACTCCACTTCTGGGATGGACTTATAATGTATTTCGGCCATCGTATGACCCCTATGACCTCACACATTATGGGGCATCTGTTATAGCTGATTTTACTACACATGGTGAATCACACTTTTATGGCCTTCCTTGTCCCTCTGCAGACTCCTTATACCCCATGGACCATTTTTGTACCTTTGATGTTTCCAATATCATCCCTAAAAACATGCAAAATTTGTCATACGCGACTTTTAATCCCTTTCTCATGTACATACGCGGGTTTGACCCTTAAAACCACGTACATCGGGATGTGTGCAAAAGGACAAATGATTTTGGATTTTTCCTTGATGTGGATCTGAGTCACTTGTCTCTTGACCTTCCATATGCCTTGAGATCACTCAGATTCGACCTTCCATTACCCCATTGAAGAGCTATATAAGGAACCCTTTGGATACATTGAAAAGGGAGGAATTGAAGAGCAAGAAAACTATAGTCCATTGTTTTCGGAGCTTATACTTGAGTCTGCATCCCTTTGTCCCTTGGATCACTTTGTGTTCTTCCCAAGATTTCATTTTTCTTGTGAGCTTGCTATTAGGAGATAGAGGATTGAAGTGGTGGAGGCCCAAGTGGGGGACTCAGTTTCTCCGATTCGCAGACGTGCCGACAAAGGTTGTCACTATTGTAATCTATGTTTTATATCAATAGAAATATATTTTCCTGTCCAATAATGTGTGTTTAAATGAGTATTTGATCCATGGATGCTTTTAAATGCTTATATGTTATTGATTGTATATGCTAGAGTAGGTCTAACACAATTATATATATAGCATGCTTGTCTTGTTTGTTGAGTGTTGAGATAGCAATTTATCAATACAAGTTGGAGTTGGAAAGCTCAATGGGGATCTACATCAACTGTCCGGAATAAGGTACAAATCAAGATCCTTTAGTGTTAGATATTTGGTTTCTCTTGCATATAGGAAAGGATTGATTTCTAGAGTCAGGCTGTCTGTTGTGGTACCCCAAGCCATAGGAATTTTTCTCCATAACAATTATGGTTTTGACCATAGAGAGCTATGTCGAAAATTTTTGGTGTTAATAGCTATTGTTTTCTCTTAGTACATCAAAGTAAGAGATTTGAATAGGTTGTGATATTGACATGATTTTTCCTAGTCGTTTTTCTAGAAGTGAGGCATTCTCTCTATCCCATTATTGCATTGCATTGATGATCACCATCGATTCTTCAACTGATATCAGCTTTTTGACTCCTCTTTCCTTGATAGGGTGGAGTCTAAGATAAAGCACTAGAGATTCCACAAAATTCTTGGTCTCTATACCAATCTTCCATGAAAAAAAAATCTTCTTATCCATCAAGGCCATAGATTCCCCCCCCTCCCAACACCTTCCACCCTACATTACCTTTCGATGCTCAAAAAAGGATATTCATTGGTAGATTGTATCAGTATAGTTTTTTTCATATCCATTTAATCTTGAGACAACATTCATAGTTATAATCTATCTTCATAGAGACGACATATGGTGGAATCCCCTTCACGATGCAAGAGATATCCCTTTTTCGCACTTTTCTATTTTGAGAGACTTCAATCCTTGGCCAAATAGGTTAGATCCCTTATTGGCTCTATTAGACAAGGTTTCTTCTTAATTCAATGGGTATTATTTTTATTGATTGCCTCTCTTCCTACTCAATCTCACTTGATTCCCTTCCCTACCTTCTCCCCACAAAGAAGGAAATTAATTATACTATAAGGTGGAATACCTACAAAAGCTTCATCCAAGTTTCCCAAATTGAACCATTCCAACCTTAAGTTGGATTTTTACTTCAAATACTTCATCTAGATCTCTAACAAGGTATAAGTTTGTGCTTATTATTGTGTTTGGAAAAATTAATTAGATTTTAAGCATGGTCATCTTTGGAAAAATAAATTGGATTTTAAGCATGGTTTTCTTTGGATCTTATTTTATTTTCTTATAACTATAAATGATGCACATACGGTGTTAATGTTGCTCCTGTCCCCAATTCTTAGAGGGTTCTAGATCAATGGAAGATCACCTTCCTTACAAGTAGGATATTCGTGGTTTGATTCCTCTATTCCCTGATGTCGATATTGCAATATTTTTATTTCTAATAAAATATGTTTTATGATGGTTTATATGAATGGCTATAAGGGTGGTTTCAAACCACATTTGTATGTTTCTATGAAGGGGATTTATAATTTATCTTGTAGGTCACTATGAGGGGGGTTTCTAACTTCCCCCGTAGGTGTCTATGATGGGGGGTTTATAATTGTCCCTATAGGTGTCTATGATGGGGGATTTGTAACTGCCCCGTAGGTGTCTATGAGGAGGGTTTATAACTGCTCCCATAGGAATCTATGAATGGTGTAATGTACCCTTACGTTACTAGACTAAAAAACACGCCTATTTTTTGTATATTAATGTGGAGAATAATTCTAAATGTACAATTTATAAAGGCATAATGAAATGCCATTGTTACATATATATATAATAGGAATTAGACGGGATTTAAGCATGTTCATCAACATAAGGGAATTAAAAACCCCCGATAGATGTTTAACCCATGAATAAAACTAATTTTAGATGAACAAAACTAAAATCCTAATAAAGTGTATACACACACTCTTCATAATGTATGTCAACTAATTCAATGCAAATGAAGGCTTAACATCACTCTTCCAACAATTCTCAGCATTAAGGTTTGACCCAATTTCCTCAGCAGGGAACCTTGCAACCTTTTACGTCGTTAGGAATTTTTCTCTATGAGGTTCTGTTTAAAACCACTGTTAACTTCTTCGTCCCTTGGGCAAATTAAAATCTGCCACGCATTTTCTAATAAAAAACTGCCACATTGTTGTTAAGTTTTTAAGGCTATTGGGTGGTTCGAATGAGGCTATTGCAGAGGATATGGTCAGCGATCTTAGGTATATTTGCATGAAACTGAATGGATTATTCCTGACCAAGGTCTGCGCCTTGCACAAAAGGCCTCTATGGGGACAAGCGAATGATGGGTAGAATATTGAAAGAGATGAGTGTGGTAGATGATTTGATTCACAAGCAAATGGAGGAAGAAAATCTTGAGCAAGGTTTGTACGTTGGAATTTTGAAGCAGGTCATAATCGTTTTCTAATGGAATCAAGGAACCATCTCAAAAATGCATCAAGGAAAAAAGCTTCCTACAATTTTATACATTACGTAGTGGACCTGTGTGATGATATTTATGTTTGTATTGAAGAGTATAACCTTCTTGAATTTATGGCTACTTCTGTCGTCTCCATTTCTCATAGACAGAAACGAACTCAGAGACTCGAGATAAGCCATGTTCAAAATTCTGAGAATGATGTCAGTGTTTCTTCCAATTTCAACCTAAACATAAGGAGTTATATCAGTAGTTAGACACCTCCTGAAGGTCCGGTGATACCCAAACATACACTGTTCTTTGCCGAGGGATATCATTGCAGTTCTTTTATCATTTCTAATTACAAAGAGTCAAGAAAGTATTTTGATGAGCAATTAAAAAAATTTAGTGTTAGTGCACTTGGGTTTGATTTGGAACAATTGTCCAAAGACTATGATCTTAATTTCACTAGGCTCAACAATGACGAATTTGTTTCTGTTTTAGATCATTTTGCATTTCCAGCGTACCATAGCTACATAGACTTGATGGCTGATATTCAGGATGGTCATGCAGAAAATCGAAAGTTAAATATTCAATCCAGGAGCATGTTGCAGCTCAAGAAATTCCACTTCAAATAACTCAGTTTACACATCTGGAAGACCAGTCGACCACTATTTGGAATGGCAACTCAGGTAAGCAGAAACTACTTTTCCCTAGCACAGAGATTAAATTTTGTACCATGAATGAGGCACAATTAAGATTCATCATTGAAACATCTAGAAAGTCTACTCGCCCAATTTTGTTTGAGGAAGAGATTATGTTGAGGGGCATAGCTAAAGGAGAAATTATAAATCAAAAAGTAAGGATTTTGCCAATTGGGAAGGATGGATCTATAAAAAAAATGCCTATATTGTCCCGTGGACAGCTCACTCTACAAGTTGGAAACAGCAGAAAGATTTCAAGGGTCATCAAAGTCATCCAAATATCATACAATGCACTCCATGAATGGATAAAACCTTTAGTTCCTAAAAAGTAACAAAATGTAGCACATAATATTTCTTTCTTGGGTTTCCTCATGAGCAATGGCATTTTAGAGCATGTAAAGATATTTGGTCAGGCTATTAAAGAGAAACTTTTGATGCAAGAATTGAATGCAGAAAATCTTCAACAATAATAGGAAGAACTATGTAGGGTGAATATACAAAAAAAATGAAAGAAACTTTAATATGTTAAACAAATTGAACCTATAAGAGTACCCATGATAGAAAAACTTTTTGCGATAGAATTTCTCAATGTTGTTGACATGAAAACAAATTCAAGAAACTAAATAAATAGAATTTAAATAAAAGATGTCAGCCTAGGTCAGCCCATGAATTGGATTTTTATTGTGTTTAATCTTTTAGTTTGGCATGATTTTTTGAGATACCATCCACCTACTTTTTGCTCTCCTGTCACATTACTAAGGGAAGTGGTTTAATTGTTCCATTGGCATCTCATAAAAAAAAATCATGTCATTCAAAACATACACGATGGTGCAAAAATGGACACTATACATTGAGGTGTTCCCTTATCCTAACTTAGTATTCTACTCAACAATGCTTCACATAAGGTTTTTCAAAGAAATAGGGATACATGTGTGAGGACCACGAACAATGAAACAAATTATATTGTCCTTATTGAAGGGATAAAAGCAGCAAAACACTATGGTGCAATTGACATTTTAGTCATCACCAACTTCAAACTTCTGTGTAGCCAGATGAAAGGGGTGTATCAAGTTCGATAAGACAAATTTAAAACCGATCCATAGAGAAGCAATAACCATTATTGTTCAATTTATTTCATTTAAGATAAATCACCACTTAGATACTAAAAGGATGTCTAGTGATCTACTTTCAGAGGTGATGTCTACTCTAGGGGAGGGTGTGAAAGATGAATTGGTGTCAACATATATTACATCAAAATTTATTGATGAACATTGTTATATCTCTTTGATATGGATATGTTCGTTTGATATAATTTTTTTGGTGTTGGGTCATGGTGTGGCTATTTGAATAAGGAAGAAGCAAAAACTATACT
Organism: Pseudotsuga menziesii; assembly: GCA_001517045.1. Classification (NCBI taxonomy): domain Eukaryota; kingdom Viridiplantae; phylum Streptophyta; class Pinopsida; order Pinales; family Pinaceae; genus Pseudotsuga; species Pseudotsuga menziesii. Next base: position 163,288 of record LPNX010297283.1, on the reverse strand, counting down.
ACATGTTCCCCGCCATGTAAAGACATTGTATTGTACAAAATTTTGAGTTTCTTATTACGGAGTTCTTTTTAGCTCCTTTAATTGGAAAATTTAATGATCAATACATGTTCTTATGAGTCTGAATTCTCGTGAGTGGAAATTTCCTTGTGTAAGTTGAGGTCTGTTGTTATTGAAATACAACTATATATTGTATTATTTTTTGTTGTTGTGTTGGTCTCTCTGGGCAGACCCGGGTTTCCTTTAATGTACCAACAAAACCCCTAGCTCACTGGCCCTTTCGGCGACAGACCGCAAAATGGCCTGAAGTCTCACCTGGAGTGATCTTGGATGGGTTGGCTGAGGACTCAAGTGTCCTCAGTCAGGTTCTATAGCATCTTGGTGGTCGTGCGACTCTTCTTAGTTAGCAGGATCTCTCTGCGATGGTGACCTTTCTTACTCGTTGGTCCTAGGAGGGAGCGATCTCTTATCGCATCGCCGATGCTGGCGCGATGCGCAAACTATCTCCTCTGCTCAGCTCTTAACCTGTGATATCTCACACCGCGGTTCCTCCGGCAGTGCAATATCGCCTTTCCCTACTGTGATATCCTTTACGGTAGGGCTACAATATGACTCTCACGGTCCAATGGCTGCTCTCATAGTATAATAGTTAAGCTAACAGCCTCACTTAGACTCCTATAGTCTAATATACTTAACATCAACTATTCTCAACTTGCTGAACTAATATGCAGAAATCACTTAACACTGTAACTGCAACTATTGCACATCAAGTACTGAGAAATCGTATACAGAATACTTAACAGATTCAACTCATAGTAATCTTCCACGCTATTGTAACTAAAGATAGCATACATTTACTCATTCATTAACTGGTAGTAAAGTTCATGTAATGAATAATAGATAACAGATAAATAAAGCACAGTCACATGAATAGTCGCACAACACACTGATTTTACGTGGTTCACCTTCAAGGGGGAATTTACGTCCACGGGAACTGGTTTTTATATTATATCTTGAAAGAGTAAACACAGTTCCGCTGCAACCTGATATGCAGCTTGAGATCTTCTGGGAAACTCCGTGCACACCGCCAGGAGCCCTTCTCTCTTAGATCTCGTTTCTTATATTGCCTTCTCTTACAATATACTCTTCTTCTCTCTCTCTCTCACTCAATCCCTGGGGATTGTTCAATCCCTATGGATTGTTACATACATGCTCTTAGAGCCAGCTACTGGTTACAGTAAGATAACTACTGACTGAATAACAGAACCAGAGCTTAATTCTTACAATACTGAGACACTAGATACACTCAGCTAGCTAAATGACTTAGAAGGCTAACTTTCTAACCGTCTAAACATCTACCCAATTGTCTAACCTTTTACAATACAAAATACATCCTTATATAGGCGGCCCGAAGGTCTCGCCATTACAACACTTTGGGCCTATCCCAACAGTAACCCCAAAAACCCTAACTGTGAAAGTCGTCCTATCTGTACTTGAACTACCACTTTCCATCACACCACAGCTTTCTGCAGTCTTCCATGCTTCCTGACGCTGATCGTGGGTATGGGCGCCGCTTCCTCGGTCACTCCACTTATGTCCTTCGTCTTCAATGCCTCAACCCGTTGCTCCTTTTCCTTTATGAGGGTAGCTGAGCCGTCCTGTCTTCGTTGCTGCCTTAAGTGCAGTGGTTGAGCTCTCTCTTCTCGGCCGCTCGGGCACTGTTCTTCTTTGACTTCCCTGTCCCGATGTAGCAGCTTTTCTTGTAGCTGCGGGACCCTGCTCCAACATGTTGGAAACTATAAATGTCTATTTTAGGTTTATCATATGATTCAATATGTCAACCTATATTTTCATTGGATACATAGATTCGATGTGAACTAAGATTTCATATGTTTAAGTTACTCAATGCTTAAAATAAACCATGATGCTACATACTATATAGAAAATTCTTGCAAATTCCATCTGAATGCAATATTTGAGACTGGGTAAGAGATAATGGTGAATTTTAAAGTCAAATATTATATTTTTATTGATCTACCCTTGTCTCCTTATCATTTCTGGATATTGGAATTTATATACAAATCAAAGCATAAGCTCACTACTATTGGGGAGTGTACTTGTGAGGAGTTCTTATGCATCTTCTTAATGATGAGCATGTGAGCAGATGATCACTTTCTGCTGAATTATACTATAATTTTTGTCCAATGTCCATTATGCATTCAAGGAAAGGTTCCAAGAATAAATCATGTTAACATCTTTAACCACTTAGAGACATAATCTACATTATTCTCTAACAAACTTCAATGTTGTTTATTCCTATTTCAAAAGATCAACAAAAACTCTTCTAGCATCATCAATGTTTCTTGAAATTTAATGTTGCATTTATGTAACAGCTTCCCCTTTGATTTGGGCCCATGAATCTCCTCTTAGTCAAGTTTTCATATGTTTTATTGATATTTATGTCGGGCCAATTTGTCAAACAATACACCTGCAAGATTTTGAGCATGCACAAACAGTTTGACATTACTAATACTTTGAACCTCTTGAAGGTTGTTGTAGAAACTAGACATGCAAGTCTTGAATTTGGTATGCTTTGTTGCACATGTTTGGTCATGTCACTCTTTAATATAACCATCAATGTGGATCAATACATGTAAGGATCTAAATTGATATGGAATTATTGTACCAAAGTGTTGTCTAGATGATATTATTTTCTAGATAGAAGGTGTCTAGATAGCAAGTGTTCATTTAGTTTCTAAATATTTATAGGCATTATGCTTCAAAACTACATATCTATAACATGGTTTTAGTGACTTTCATCAGTTATCACACGAGTAACTATGAAGTTATGAAACTTGTAACTATGAAGTTGGATACATGCTCATTATAGCAATCATCAAGGTGAGGATATTCACTACTCACTAGAGGTTTTTGTGATATTAATTCCTCCAAGAAAAATATTGTTCTGCGGCCAGCTAAGATCAAAGGTTAATGTAGTGGCTTATTGTTGGCAGATTTGTGAGCATGATGATGAGTTAATTGTTGTGCCATGCACTGGAAAGAGTTATTCTTGGAAGCTTCTCATTTAGATTTTGTAAAAGACAGATGTACAATAGCAATAAGAGAAAATAATGTAATATTGGTGATGTGTAGCTTTAAGATAATAAAGAGGGATATAACAACCCTTAGAAGGAAAATTTATTGTCTATGGATGATTAGAAATAATAGACAATCCCAAGCATTCTATTTCCTCCTAAAAACAATGTTGCAGGGGTGTATTTGGTAGAGTTATCAACTGTTGGCAAGGGAAATTGTTGCTTGTTTAGGAAACATTAGCTATAGTTGGGGTTTAGATAATTTTTACCAATAAAACAAATAACAACTAATAGCAACTTGTGAGCATTTTGGAACTCTGTTCTTGACTGCTTCTGATTTGGAGGATGAGGATTTTGGGTTGCGACTTTGGATAATCTCAAACAAATGATAAAAATCAAGGATATAGATGGAAGTGGCCTATTACTAGATTTCATATCATCATAAACTATACGTGTACAATTATTTTTGGCTTTGTATTTTGGCAACCTAGAGGAGATATTGTTAAGCAAAATATTGAAGATTTTTTGGGAAGGAACTCATATACAACATGGATATGACCTTCTCTACACACCGCATGTGGACAATGTTGACCTAAGGAATAAATAAGAAGTGTTTTAGATCTTACGAAAGCGATCTTGTTTTAGTTTGATTTTAAGAATTTTAAAAGAAATGTATCAATGCAACCTGAAAATGCAATGGGTAGTGATGTTATTTGGGAGAAAGAAACTTTTACTTTAAATGATGCTCTTGAAGACAAGGAGTGGGATTATTCTGTTGATGAAGGAGGTGGTGCATTTTATGGTCCAAAGATTGATATTAAGGTTGAATGCACACTAGGAATAGATTGGAAGTGTTAGGCCATTCAGGTGGATTTCAATCTACCTCAGCAATTTGATCTATTTTATATTGATTCAAGCTAAGAGAAAAAACTATCCACCATGATTCACAGGACCATCCTGGGATTTTTTTAAATATTTTTTGGCATATTGATATATAATTATGTTGTTGACTTTCCTTTATGGTTGTCTCCAGTGCAAGCACATCGTTTACCTGTAACAAACACTCAGAAGGTAGTGGAAAATAAATTAGAGAAAAATATAATCTTTAATAAACTTGATACATGCATTGATCATTTCCTGAAACTAAATCTTGAGATGAATACAAGACAACAAGTATCTATAGTCATCCTGAAGTAGTGAAACTTTATTGGATCAAAATATATAGCAATAAACCCTTAATAATTAAGTCAAAGACCAAAGATATTAATGAAAGGAGAAATGATTGTTGAGTTGTATTCTCCTCTGATGTTTACTTGGTCTTAGTTACTTACAATCATGCCAAGAAAGGTAGTCTTTCAAACAACCTTAGTGTGAATCAAATATTTGAAAAACTTAATGAAAAGTTTACATCGTTGCAATACAAAAATATACAATTATGAGAGTCCCATAAAACCTATGTTAAAGAAGAGTATATCACAAGCCCCAAAACCTCTGATTAATGTGCTTACCAAATCAATCGACAACATTCTCAATCATTTTTTGCTATTGAAGATACCATACACTTTGGAAATACTGGAAACATAAGTTATTTAGTTATAAGCCTACAAAGATATGTAACTAGATGAAATAGTCCTACGGGACTACACCAAATTTTACAGGTGGTTTTTGGGATATAGATCATGTGATGCTTGTGGCAATTTTTTTGGCAAGCTTTGTAAAAAAGGAAGATACTGACCAATTTTTTTAAATGAAAGTTAATAACTGCCTAATTCCCCCCTTCTAATTTATATAGAAATGTTTCTCTACTTTTTTACATTCCTGTTACAGTCGAATTTTTTTAAATTATTCTCTCTATCAACTAAAAATTGCTATTTATACTTACATTGTTACCTAATCCCTTTGTAAAAAAATTATAATTTGTACACCTAGTCCCTCTATGTAAAATTTGTCATATGAACAGCTATGCCCTCTATAAAATTTTCCATTTGAACTTACATTGTTACATATTTCCTGAACAACATTGTATTAGGTGGAGGGGAGATTGTAGAAGAATTTTACTTATAATATTTGATTGACTACTTCATCTTATATACGGGGAAATTTTTATTTATTACATCTCATTTATATATAGAGGAAATAGATTTAATAGAATACTCAACTACTACCATCAATTTTAAAGATGATCCATACTTGTTGATCCTCTACCTTTTAATCTGGAGTTGATTTTCCCAGAATAATTCTGACTAAGAATGATGGTCTATAAATGCTAGATAAAGACCTAATGACTTCAAATTTTGGATTAATTTTTGACTAAAATCTACCAAAAGATACAACACTATTTGGAAATAATTAGCAATAATCCATATATTTACTCAAACAAGAATTAGTTCTCCATTAATCTCTATTTCCATGTTTGTTTCTCTATTTTCTCCATCAAAAGCGGCAATGCAAGCATATAACCAAACTGACATTTCACAAAGGGTGCATTTTCAATTGCATATACTTGCATTCTGAATTTGACTTCATTACTATCATTAAACAATGAATATCTTTGAAGATTATTTTCCCATCCCGAAGATCTCCATCTAATATATGGGTTGATTTTATCCTAAATTTGGTTGCACCTATCCACTTGAAACTTTTTTGAATCTCATCATTGATTATAGAAGAATTACTCAAAGGAGTATCTAAACTAGAGATAAAATTTCCATCAGATCTACCTTTGCATATGGTAGGCCTCATTATAAATGTTGAATCACTAATCCACTCTTGCTTGCATAACACCCAAGTACTTGTAGTAAGCTATAGTTTGTTTGAAGTACTTTTCCTTTGTCAATAACTATAACAAAATAGGATTTGTTGTTAAGCTTTCCAAAAAGGCATTCAAGTTCCAAACCCATCTCTAACCATAGGAAATAAATCACTTGTCATAGACCATCATTTCCATTTTAATGGAAACGATGAATTCTCATATATCCTCTATCCACACAATATCTCAAGAAAAGATAATCGATATATGATATATCTTCTGCAATTAAAAGAGCACCATACTCATCAAAGCAGTGTTGATGTACTTGTAACTTTGAAATGTATTCACTTGTATATCTTATGTTGTATTTCATTGCACCCTGATGTTCCTATCGGGAGAATCATTAATATAATAAATTCATGTAAAGTCATAGAGGTTAACCCTCCATTGTAAGTCAGGGAAATAGTCCCCATAGTTGAGGGGTACTAGGGTTATTAGACTCTCCTAGTGAGGTCAGCCCTGGTTATTAATTGTCAAATGGAAACTAGTATAAATAGAGAGTGAGACTCTCTATTTGAAACACACACGCTCACTAAACCATAACGCATGAGTGAGATAAGAGGAAGCCGCACAAGTGAGAGAGAGAACAGTTGTCAAAGGTCATCTTTGTGTCTTTGGGTTTTAATTTTTCCATTGGTGCTCATTCTATCTCTGAGGAAGTTGTGGGATTTTCTCCTTTATGTTTTCCCCAAGGAAAACTCTTTGTGTCTCTTGTCTCTTGTGATTATTGTTGTGCATGTTATTCATTTAGATAAGATCCTAGATCATATGGATTAAATGATAAAAATCTAACATGCTATCAAAGCTAACCTGAGAAGAAGACATTGTGCAGCTGCAGAAGCTAGGGATTCTTACTTTCTATGTCTCTCTCCATAGATCATCAGCAAAAATGGGGCTAGGTTGACTCTCCATTGAAGGGCACATCTTTTTGTTAAAGCAGAATTTGATTCCGGGCATTTCAGTTTTTGACCTGTCACTACTGCGGGAAATTAGGGCTTTTCACATAAGAGGAATTTTTGAGTAATCCCAACATAGGATTTCTCTCCTCTTGAAAATATAAATTTAGATACCAAGATCAAAATTTTTGGTTGGGTAAAACTCTGGGAAAGTCAAACCCTAATTTGACCCCAGACCAGAAAACCCTAAAAGACAAAAACTAGTCATTTTTGTGCATTTGCTATATTTAGAGATTGGAGAAGGATCAAGAGCCAACACTTTTATAGGTTGAATATAAATTCCTTATGTATCCTTTTTAAAATTTTCAGCCTCATATTCGCTATATTCTCGGAGATATGATTCCTCCAAATAAGGGCTCCAACCTCTCCCTAGATTCATCCCTAAACATGACACCTAGGGAAAATTGCTATATCTCTATATACGAAGGTCCAAATGAGATTTTTCAAGATTTTCTATATAGGGAATGGATTGTACTTTCTGTGGAAAAATTTTCATACCGAGAATGTGAAACAATGACACGTGACAGCCTATACAAGTTTTCTATGTTGAACAATCCTGAAACAAGTCGCCTTGGTTAAACTCTCATAAGTCCCAATTGGTGAAACCAATTATTATAACACATGTGGTGTAGGAAATAGGACATATGAGGCTACCTCATTATGAAATTTCAGACACAGGGGAGTAGTAATTTCAGAGATACTGCATTAACAATATCAAACATTTCTGTAGAAGAAATTGGAAAACTAGGGCTTCCTTTTTTGGGAGCTTCCCTCCATTGTTTTCAGAAAAGGAGTACATTGTACAGCTTGACTTGAAGAGACCCATATTTCCATCCAATCAGAAGTTTGAAATTTCAAGTTTTGAAAATTAGGTTTTCTCTGACAAACCCTAGATCAACCAAATCTGGAACCAGGATGGACACCTCAAATCGGTAAGATCTAATATTTTGCTATTTACATTTGGGGTTCTCATTTAAAAATGACCTATCACAAGCTTGGTGAAGCTAACAACTTCCAAGTATGGAAGTATCGGACCTCCGTGATCCTTGAAGAAATTGAATTAGATCAGTATTTCAGTAAAGAAGTTATAAGAGCCATAGGGAGATGAGGCTAAGGCTAGAGCCAAGAGAATCATTGCAGATTCTATTAAATATCATCTCATCCCTCATGTGTCATCCTTGAAAACACCAAAAGGAATTGTTCGATGCTATGAAGAAGCAATCAAAGAAGAATAAGATATTTTTATAACCACCTTGAACAGCCTCCCAAGATCATGGGATTCATTCATTCGAGGAATGTGTGCCAAAAGGAAGTGATTACCTTCAGTAGGCTCTATGAAGAGTGCACACAAGAAGAAGCATGGCTCATAATAATAGAAGAGAAAAGGGTATCAATTGAAGATCAAGCTCTCATGGTCCAAAGAAGATCCCTCAAGCGATGAGGAATATGAAGGACTCAATTCTTGAAGAACCTCTTATCCATCTTAGCATTTGGATAAGAAATGATGATGTTATGAATGAAGAATATGATGAAGCTGAAGGCTTAAGAAGGAGTCTACCCATGAAACAAATAAAGATAATTATTCAATTGTCATTTCATGATATTGTTTGGTTATGCATTTTTATATATTCAGTAGATGTGTTATGCATGATATAATGGTTGCATTAATCACAATATATGACTAATATGCATGTGGTGGGTAAGTATCCCATGGTGATATACAATTATCCATTGCTACTTATTTAGAATGAAACCTCTTTGCTGACATATTCAAATTAGTGCATAATCTCAATGATGTAATGGTAGAGATGGAAAGCATCTAGAAAGTTTCTGTAAGATATGGATGAATGTTGTATTGGCTAAAATAGTTGCATGATTTTATCTTTATGCATAATAATTTTTGATTATAAATATGCATTATGAAATGTTTCTAACCATACAATTGGTGCATTTCACTTGTAGAAAAGATCATGTACAATCGCCTACAAGAAAATAAGGATGAGACTTGTTTCGAAGAACAAGTGACAACAATTCGGGAAATAGCCCAAGATGAAGAATAATATGATGATACTTTCAAAAAAAAGAAAGAGGTCTCAAACACAATGCAATTATGTGACACTGTTGAGAAAAATCATTGATGCAGAACCTTCCAGCTATGAAGAAGTAGACAATAAAAAAAAGGGGGAAGGAGAGTACAAGTTCAAGAAGAATGATGTCTAGGATGTGGTATTGAAACCTGAAAGGAATTCCGTAGTATCTTCCATATGGATCTAAAAAATCCAACATGTAGTAGATGGAAACATCATGGGATACAAGGAAAGATTCATAGCACAAGGCCTCTCACAGAAAGTAAGCATAGACTACGAAGAGACATTTTTAGCCATTGGGAGTTGAGACACATGACAGGAATACTCATGTGTACAAATTAAAGAAGTCATTGTACAAGCTCAGAATGAATCCATAGGATAACACATATATGAGGTGCTTGAAGATCACCTAGAGTGATGAAGATCTTAACCTTTGCTACAAGGTTGAATATGAAATCCTATAGAGGATGACAAGCTCACAGATGGGTGCGAGAAGAACTTTTGAAAAGGTTCAAGATAGAGAATCTTGGTATCGAGTGGCCCTGGATGGATACATAGAATATTAGTAGTAGAGGAAGCTACTTATCACTCTAGTATAGAATGTTTCAATACATAGAGTACAAAAGGTAGAGGGAGGATGATGCTCTACTTTAGAGGGAGTGAATGCAGAAGAATGGTACGACAGGTTGGACAGATTACTGATGGCTCTAGTCTTTACTCAGAGTAAAGCAGATTCCAACCTTTACTTCAAAATTGAAGGAGGAAGACCAGTGATGCTCCTGTTATATGTTGATGACATGTCCCTGACGGGAAAAGAGGAATTCATTAAAGATGCAAGAAGGAAACTTGTCGCCAAGTTCGAGTGAAAGGACTTGGGAATGATACACTACTTTTTAGGCATGGAGGTGTGGCAGATTACGGATGGAATATCCCTTAGACAAGGGAATTATGCAGTGGAGATCCTAAAGAGGCTTAGGATTATGGATTGCAAGGCCATGACCACACCTATGGCATCGAACCTGAAGCTATTGAGTGATGCTTCATCAGAGTCGGTTGATGATATGATGTATCATCGGATTATTGGGTCATTGATGTACCTGACGAATACAAGACTAGATATTTTCTTTGTTGTGAACACGTTGAGCCAATTCCTAATGGATCCGAGACATGTTCACCTGATTACTACAAAGTATGCAGTGAGGTACCTGAAGGGTACAGTTGATTATGGGCTCAAGTATGATACGAATCAGAAGACTAACCTACAAGGTTATGTGGATTCGGATTGGGAAGGAAGTGCCATTGATAGGAAGACCACATTGGGGTGCTGCTTCAGTATGGGATCAGGTTTGATATCTTGGTTTAGTAGGAAGAATTCCTGCATGGCACTGAGTACATCTGAGTAAAAATATGTTTCCACTTGCTCAGCTACTTGGGAGAGAGGAGCAGTGAAGCTCTAGTTTGTGATCCAGATCCAGATCTCTCGAAATAGGGAGTTCTAGCCACGTTCTAGCTTAGCCGGTGAGACAGTTTGTCTGAGCAGAAAATCCTGGCAAAGCTCGTAGGTTTCTTAGATGTAAACGGTCTTGTAGGCTATCCTCAGATGTAATCAGTCCTGGCGAAGCTCGTAGGTTATCCTTGGGCGTGATCATTCCATATGTGATTCTATGCTATAAATTGCTAGAGTGAAGTTTGAGTACGTCAAGGAGAATCTTGGTGTTCTTTTGATCGAGGTTCCTTCCAAGGAGAAATGATGATTCTGAGATCCTTTCTAACATGGTGGCAATATTGGTTCCTCCCAACAGATGTAAGTGTTGTTCCTTTCTGACATGGTGGTAGGATTAGTACCTCCCATGGTCAGATGTAATTGTTATGCCTTTCTGACATGGTGGTAGGATTGGTTCCTCCCATGGTTAGATGTAAGTATTGTGCCTTTCTAACATGGTGGTAGGATTGGTTCCTCCCATGGTCAGATGTAAGTGTTGTGCCTTTTTGACATGGTGGTAGGATTGGTTCTTCCCATGGTCAGATATAAGTGTTGTGCCTTTCTGACATGGTGGCAGGATTGGTTCCTCCCATGGTCATATGTAAGTGTTGAGCCTTTCCCAAGATGGTATTAGGTGTGTCCTACCATGCCGGTGGATGTAAGTGCAGAGCCATTCCCTGGATGGTAGTAGATGTGTCCTACCATGCCAGTAGATGTAAGTGTTGGGGCCTTTCCCTGGGTGGTATTAGGTGTGTCCTACCATGCCAAAAAATGTAAGTGCAGATCCTTTCCCTAGATGGTAGTAGGTGTTTCCTACCATGCCAGTGGATGTAAGTGTTGGGGCCTTTCCATGGATGGTAGTAGGTGTGTCCTACCATGCTAGTGGATGTAAGTGTTGGGGCCTTTCCCTAGATGATAGTAGGTGTGTCCTACCATGCCAGTGAATGTAAGTGATGGGGCCTTTCCCTGGATGGTAGTAGGTGTGTCCTACCATGCCAGTGTATGTAAGTGTTGGGGCCTTTCCTTGGATGGTAGTAGGTGTGTCCTACCATGCCAGTGGATGTAAGTGTTGGGGCCTTTCCCTGGATGGTAGTAGGTGTTTTCTACCATGACAGTGGATGTAAGTGCTGGAGCCTTTCTCAGATGGTAGTAGGTGTGTCCTACCATGCCGATGATATAAGCACTAAAGAAGAAGACCTACATGGAGACTAGGCCTACAACCAGCATGAAAAAGGGTTGGCTCTATAGAACTTCCTATGACGAGTATAATTGAGAGATAGCACCATTTTCTTGAGATAGAAGGAGCAATGATGATGATGATCCAAATTTGATGATGATCCAGCTTCGATGATGATCCTGTGATGAAGACTTGTGATGATGAACTGTGTCAAGAGAATACCTTCCTAGTTAAGAGGGAGTGTTGATATATTTGTAACTTCAAAATGTATTCACTTGTATACCTTATTTTGTATTTCATTGTACCCCAATGTTCCTATTGGGAGAATAATTAATATAATAAAGTCATGTAAATTCATAGAGGTTAACCCTCCGTTGTAAGTCGGGGCAATAGTCCCCATAGTTGAGGAGTACTAGGGTTATTAGACTCTCCTAGTGAGGTCGGCCCTAGTAAGTAATTGTCAAGTGGAAAACTAGTATAAATAGAGAGTGAGACTCTCTATTTAAAACACACACACTCACTCAACTATAACGCATGAGTGAGAGAAGAGGAGCGCGCACAAGTGAGAGAGAGAAAAAAATTGTCAGAGATCATTGTCAGGATAAATATTCACTATCTAATACAACACTTAATTGTCAACCTAGGGAGGTAAGCTTGTGAGATGCAAACACTGTATATGCAGGATTAAGGCCTATCCTAATCTAATATACCCTAATCAGGATTATTCTAATCTAAGAATTTATCCAAGGTGCATAATAAGAAGACTCCTGGTCTAACAACTATCAAACTTATTCGAATGTAAAATCCTAATATTAATTAGAATACTCTCATGTCTACAAAACATTCAAATTCATATCCTATCCTAATTACAGAAATGAAAATACTCTTTAAACTATCTTCAAAAGAATTATAAAACTGAAGCATAAACTAAGAACTATCTAACATAACTCAAAAACTTGAAATAAATATAAAACTATTTATCAACACAGAAAACAAAATAAGTTGCAGAAAATGAACTAAGACACAGAAAACAGAGTAAGTTGCAGAAAGCAAACTTATGAAGTTGATGTATCATTTAGAAAAATCTTTTTACATTAATGGATTTTAAGAATTTTTAATACTATTCCAGAGCTTACTGATTCATCTTAAAAATGAACTATTTCTATGACCAAAACTATTACAAACTAATTTATATTTTAAGACTAAAATAGAGAAAATATAATTTGCAGAATAAATACAATTAATCTTTAAAAAAAATTGAATAAACTTACAGTGTTAAACCAAAACGAAAATAAATGCCATTTGTATGTCCTATAAAAGAAAATATAATGAAGTTTATTAATCTACATGATCTCGGGCCAGCTGACTCATGCATGTAATAACTAGAATACAGGAATTTTAAACCTATTTAACAACTACATTTACTCTACAAAGATAATTCAAATACAATTCATAATTTGGAAACATCATTACCTATTGCAATTTGAAAGGAAATTGGAAATTAAATAAATTCAGAACATAATAAGAATTAGCAGAATTGAAACTAATTATGATTAAATTCTACAGTATTGAAGCAGTTTACTCTATTAACACTGAATTAAACAATGAACTGGAAATGCATCAAAAGGAATTACAATCTAGTCTATATGCAACCGGTTGCTAACTTAAAATAAAGGACTATGTAAACATCATAATATTGAAATGAAATCTAAGCTACAAGAAATAAATGTCATTTTTATATCCTACAATTTAAAAGGAAAGTGTAATGAAGTCTATTTTATTGGGAACCAAGTTTTACATAAGAAATATATAATTTGGAAATGAAATTGAAACCTACAGCAAAACAAATCAGATCTAGAACTTGAATCTACAGAAAAACAAATCAAACCTACAATACTAAGTATTTAAAACAATACTTTTTAAATCAACCTATCCTACTACTCAAGCTGGGTTCTAAACTAACCAATGCTATGAATATTATTCCATAACTATCACACAATAAGATGACTAACTTCAAATATCTATTTTACAATCATTTAACAAGCTTACTAACTACAATTCTTCTTTTTAATAAAGACAGAAAATAACAATTATCATATCTATTCTATACAAGAACTAAATTTACAAAAGAAGGGCTTATGGTTTTCTTGGTGGATCCTTGCCAAGAAAGCCACAAGTCCTTAAGTAACTTTCAAACTAAATTATAAACTACAATCATAATTCTAATGATGAAGAAAATAATAACAGCAGAAAACTAATTGATTACAATCTAAAAGACATATGCATCACTACTACCAACAACAGGAATAACATTATATAAGTTGACCTCTGTTCAATTCAGAAAACCAGTACTAAGGCAACGCAATTCTTATATTGACCATTCGTTGTATTCTACATACATACATATCCTTTGTCTTCGTCCTATCTACATATCTCTGTCTACATACATACTACTATACATATCACTCTACATCTTCTAACTCCCTATTTTCGATCTATGGCTCTCTTTATATAGCTCGCAGGCTGAGATAACCAATTCCGATTTTACAGCAACGAACTATATCTTCTATTAATGACACAACTATTTACATCATGTGAAAATAGATAACTTCTTCATGCTTGAGATAGTATTTGCTTTGTCATCTTATAGAAAATCTACATATCTATGGCATGTAGTGCCTAGAGATGAAGATTGCATTGATTGTGCATGAGTCATCGGTGATATTGAAGATGGATAGGCTCGATTTTGTTTAAATGAACTGGCCATGTGTGGAGAATCTTCATAATATCCAAGGGCTGTTGAATACCAACATGTACTGCAGAAATCAAAGTATGCTGCAGAAATGTAATTAGTCACAAATCCTTCTAGAAATAACATTTAAACATTAATATAAAGTAAATTAATGAATTATCATACCTTAATAACTTCACAGGGACTTCACATAGTGAAACTCTTACATAGCACGTGTGATCGTGGGATATTAAAAAATACTCTTAATTTCCAGAGATATTGACCCAAACTCTTTTTGTTGAAACCCCCTCCCAATACATAAAACCTCCTCCCCACCCCTTTTTATACCTCAATCCTTATAAACCACCCTACCCACCCCCACCTTAAACCCCTCACCCCCCCAATACGTGCAATATATTGGTTCAATTTTTGATAATTTTAAAACCCACAATATGAACTAACGTGATAGGATATTGGTCAACAAGTGAAGCCCCCGTGAATAACTTGCTGAATATTTTGGGTGAATATGTGAAAATGGAGAAGGATTTGTGGGATAAAAGGATCAAATGAAGAGATAAAAAGGTGTATATGTGGAAATTGAACCCAAGAGATAGAACAATTACACTCACAAAATTGCTAATCAAACATGCAAAATTAACATCAAAGGAGACTGATATTGGAGCATAACACTAATCTGTATTGAATAAGTGCACAATAGCCAATCTTGTGAAGTAACAGGCTGCTACAATATATAATTACATGAGAGATTCAAATGCATAAGGATGCCATTCGAAAAGGTAAAAAAGTAGGCATACTAAATATAGTCAAATCCCCAATAGGTGCATAAAGCAGTTTCCAAATCCACCAAGATGGTCATGAATTGGCTAATTCAAGTAGGAAAGCTAATGAGGGATGGAAATAAAAATCATACATGATTTTATTAGGATAAAAAGAGGGAGGATGATGTGGAAAAAATACAAGTCAACTACACCTAGTCTAGCTTTTCCTTTTGCCTTAATTCTCAATAAAACAGGCATCTTTTCAAAAAAAGCAGATATGCACTTTGGAGGATCTAGAATAAAGCAGACATGATAAAATGGGTTTCCAGTAAGTTTCCTAAGTGCTCCATGACTCAATTTTGGCATGTGTTGACTTCTACGACATGTAGAAGGAAACTGGCATAGAGTGGAATCTAGGAGACTAGGTAATAAGACAAAAATGATTTAATTAATGTCTAAGGTAGGTAACTATGGGTTGATTATTATAACACCACCCCTTGAGCCTGAATTTATGAGTAAATATCAGAAAACTATAGGGCCTAGAAACAAGGCTTAGTCACCCTTTACATACTGCTTGTCCATACAACCAAGGAAAGAGGCAAAAACCTAGTGGCAAAATCCTCCCTTAAACATGGACAAGAAAACAAAATTTGGAAATCTTGTCATCAATCATTCTTCATAGCATGATCAGCAATCCCTAGCAGTGATTTGAGATTGCTGAATGTCTTCTCACAAAAAACTTTGGTGAAGATGTCTGCTACTTGTTCTGAAGATGCACAAAAGAGTAGATGAATGGTGCCATCATGCACAAGTTGTCTAATGTAGTGCATATGGATCTCAATGTTCTTGGTTCACTGTCTCTAAAATGGATCATTGCAGATTCGAATGGTGCTCTGATTATCACAGTAGATAATATTTGAAAACTCTGATTTGAAGCCACATTCTCCAAGTATTCCCTGCAACCACAAACATTGAGTTGTTGCATTTACAACTCCTCTATACTCTGCTTTTGTAGATGAGAGTGATATGGCACTCTACTTCTTACTTGACCAGCTGATTGGTCCTTCTGCAAGCATGAACACATATCCTAATGTTGACTTTCGATCTGTGTTGTCACTTTCCCAATCACTATCAGTAAATCCAATCAAATCAAGATCAAATTTTGCTTTGTAGAATATCCCATTGAGTTCTTGTTCCTTGAACAAAATTTAGGATCCGTTTGGCTGCTCTCCAGTGGATCTCATGAGGTTGATCCATGTATCTTGAAGCCACACTAAATGCATAATATAGATCAGTTCGAGTGTGTGTAAGATAAAGAAAACACCCAATCAACTGCCTATACAGTGTATTGTTTACCATAGGAGAAGAACCTACTTCTTCAAGCTTAACTTCTGAAAGGAAGGGAGTCTTGCTTGGCTTGCAATATTTCATGTTGAACTTGTTCAGAAAATCTAAGGCATACTTGGACTGATGTAATTTGATTCCATGTTGGGATTGAGCAATTTCGAGACCCAAAAATTGGCTCAACAATCCCAAATCTGTCATAGAAAATGATGGTTCATTGCATCCTTCAAGGAGGCAATCTCTTTATTTGAACTTCCTGTAATAAGAAGGTCATCCACATACAAGACAATAATCATCAAAGAACCATTAATCAGCTTCAAATAGACATTAGGATCAGACTTGCATCGAACAAAACTCAATGACAGCAGAAAGCCATCAATCTTGGCATACCAAGCCCTGGGGGCTTGCTTGAGCCCATATAATGATTTCTTTAACCTACACACTAAATATGGATTAGAAACAAACCCTTCAGGTTGCTTCATGTAAATATCTTCAGTGATATCTCCTTTTAGGAAATCACACTTCACATCCATGTGATGTACCTCCCACTGCTTTGAAGCTGCAATGGCTAAAGCTAGCCTTATGGATTCCATCTTTGCCACTGGTGCAAAGGTTTCATTGTAGTCAATACCATGTACTTGTGAGCAGCCCTTGGCTACCAATCTTGCCTTATATTTCAAAGGTGAACCATCAGCAGCAAACTTAGTCTTTAAAACCCACTTACATTGAACTAGCTTCCTCCGTAGGGGAACATCAACCAGGTCCCAAGTGTTGTTCTTCTGCAGCGAGCTGAATTCTTCTTTCATGGATGTTTTCCATCTTGGATCATGTGCTACATCTTCATATTTCTATGGATCTAATTAAACCATTAGATAGCACTTCTTAGGAAATAAAGGATCTTTCATACAAATTGCACTCTCAAACTAAGATCTAGTCCTCCTAATGTCATTAGGATTTCTAGCTAGTTCCCCAGCTGTATGAATGGTCTTTGCTACCCATTTTGGTCTTGTAGGAATATCAGGATCTGCAATCAAATCATCATTATCATACATATCAGAATCAGCAAACTCATTAGTCTCTCCACTTATAATCAATGGATCTAGTGGTGAAGAAGACTCTCCAACTTCAACTACTACTAAAGGCTCTTCTTGGAACTGAACACTTCTTTCAATGAATATTTGTTAGTGCTCAAGTTGATCAGCTTGTACCCTTTTGAATCTTCAGAATACCCAACAAATAGGCACTCTTGGCTTTGGGGATGCAAAGCCTTTCTCTTTTCAGTTGGAATTCTATCCCAGGCCTTTGAGACAAAAATCCTGAAATGGGTAACATCTGTCTTGTGCCCACTCCAAGCTTCGAAAGGAGTCATACCATCAAGATGCTTATGATGCACCCTATTCTAAATGTAGGATGCACATTTTATAGCCTTGTCCCAAAACTTTGGTGGCAAAGTCTTAGCCTCCATCGTGCAGGTTGCCATCTCCTTCAATGACCTATTCTTTCTCTCAGCAACACCATTTTGCTGTGGTGTGTAAGGGATCAAATGTTGCATCTAAATACCTACATCTTTACAATACTGAATGAACTCAAACTTGACATACTCACCACCATTTTCAGATCTAAGGATCTTGAGTTTCCTCCCAGACTGGTTTTCAACCAAGGCTTTAAATACTTTGAAGAGGTCAAAAACTTCAGACTTATGCTTTAGGAAGTAAACCCAACAATACCTGGAAAAGTCATCTATGAAGGTCAGTGCATATTTGGCTTGACTTATGGACATATGAGGAAATGGACCAGCAATGTTACTGTGGATCAACTCAAGAGGTTCATAGGTTCTCTCATGACTAGCTCTCTCAAATTTGTGCTCCGGGTGTTTTCCTAAGATACAACCTTGACAGACTCCCTTGGAAAACTTGATCTTTGGTAACCCTATGACCATATATTTTTCACTCAAATTAGAAAGATACTTGTAGTTAATATGGCCAAATCTTTCATGCCAAAGATTGCTTGCCTCATTAGCATGAATCAGAAGAGAAGAGGGGTTTAAGTAGGGTAGAAAATGGGAAAACATGTATACCTTCGAAGTGTGATCAACAAAACCTTTTTCTATAACTTTACCATTCAAAATCTCGGTGATGTCAACATCATCAGGGGAGAAGATGACCTTCTTTGGACACTCAATGTGAGTCATCTAATACACTGACAAGAGATTAGAGGCAAGACCTGGAACATACAACACATTATTGAACTTACCATGGTCAAGATCAATCCTTCCTTTCCCCAAACTGTCAATGAGAGAGTCATCTCCCAAAACTATTGGTGGACCTTTCGACATGTTAAGAGAGGAGAATGCCTCTTTTGTCGAAACCATATTTCTAGAAGCTCCATATTCTATGATGAAGCTAGGTGAGCTTGATGTGCTAGCAACCAAGGCATGTACTTTCTCTCTATCCTCTGAATTTGATCCTCCTTCCCTCTTCTTTGAGAAATCAGGAAGGAAGATGTTATTCTTCTCCAGGAGTTGGGTCAACATGTTAATTTGCTTCTTCATACAAGAGCTCTTAGGATGATATCCCTTATTGTAGTATGCGCACTTGCTCATTTCTCCTTTGTTCTTCTTCTTCTGGAAGTTCTTCTTGGAACCTTGGGGCTCCTCTTGAGACTTGTTCTTGTCTCTCTTTTTCTCAACTGCCTTTTTATCTTTTTTCTTTCTTTTTGAATCCACCCTTGAATATCCAGCAACCAAAGCTTGGTCTTTGGAAATTTTGATGGTGCCCATCATCACCAACTTATCGTATTCCTGTGTGAGAGATTCCATGAACTCTGCAAGCTTAGGCATCTTCCAGGATCGAGCTGTCAACTTGGTGGCATGGAAGGTCGAAACAAACACTGAATAGTCAGGGCCAAGCTTTGATATTATGGCCAAAACTAGTTACTCTTCCTTCTTTTCGATCCCACACTATTTTAGCTACAAAACAAGGGATTTAAACTTGGAAAAATAGAGTTGCAAGGATTCGAAGCTACTGGGACTCAAGGAGATCAGCTCATTCTCGATTTGATGTCCTCTCATCTCATCTATATTACCAAAAAATATCTACAAGCTTCTCCCACACTTCA
Organism: Pseudotsuga menziesii; assembly: GCA_001517045.1. NCBI lineage: Eukaryota > Viridiplantae > Streptophyta > Pinopsida > Pinales > Pinaceae > Pseudotsuga > Pseudotsuga menziesii. Next base: position 143,713 of record LPNX010297283.1, on the reverse strand, counting down.
TTAGGTTATTTCAATCCATCAAGATGGAAGAGGGGGTCTCTTGAAATGCTTAGACACAAAAGACCATAGGCATCATCCCTCATGTTGTGCCATTTGATTTTCTCTGCAGCTGCATTGGGCTCTACCTTAGTTTCCATAGTAACCCTGTAGATACCTTTCTATATCAACAATATCTCCATCTCATCTTTCCACTCAAATAAATTGAATGGAGTCAAGATGATCTTCTGAGATTGGTCCATAGCTCAGAAACTGTGCCCTTCAATCAGCAAAAAATGCTCCCAATCAAGATGTCGAACCTACAATAGCAATATGGAAGGAGAGAAATCAATATACAAAGGCTCTGATACCATGTGGAAATTGAACCCAAGAGATAGAACAATTACACTCACAAAATTGCTAATCAAACATACAAAATTAACATCAAAGGAGACTGAAATTGGAGCATAACACTAATCTGTATTGAATAAGTGTACAATATCCAACCTTGTGAAGTAATAGTCTAATGCAATATATAATTACATGATATATTTGAATGCATAAGGATTCCATTCGAAAAGGTCAAAAAGTAGGCTTACTAAATCTAGTCAAATCCCCCTCAGGTGCATAAAGCAGTTTCCAAATCCACCAAGATGCTCACGAATTGGCTAAGTCAAGTAGGTAAGCTAATGAGGGATGGAAATACAACTCATACATTCTTTTATTAGGATAAAAGGAGGGAATATGATGTGGTAAAAAAACAAGTCAACTACACCTAGTCTAGCTTTTCCTTTTTCCTTAATTCTCAATAAAATGGGCAGCTTTTCAGAAAAAGTAGATATGTACTTTGGAGGATCTGGAATAAAGTAGACATGCTAAAATGGGTTTCTGAGAACTTTCCCAAGCACTCCATGACTCAGTTTTGGCATGTGTTTACTTATAGGACATGTACAAGGAAACTAGCATAGAGTGGAATCTAGGAGACTAGGTAATAAGACAAAAATTATTTAATTAATGTCTAAGGTAGGTAACTATGGGTTGATTATTCTAACAGTATATTGAGGATGTAAAGAGGTGAAAAGAGTGTCAATTTGGTGGCCCAATAATCATCTTTGTGTCGTTGGGTTTTACTTTTGCCATTAGTGCTCATTCTATCTCTGAGGAAGTTGCAGGGTTTTCTCCTTTATGGTTTCCTAGAGGAAAACTCTTTGTGTCTTTTGTCTCTTATGATTATTTTTGTGCATGTTATTACCTCATATAATATCCTATATTATATTGATTAAACGATAAAAATATAACAAGCATGAGGTCTCCAAATTGACCAATATGATCTTTGCATCTTGGATCCATGAAGGAATCTCGACTTGATCCCTTGGAACTTGGACAACCTCATGTTTTTTTCCATTTTAAAATGAAAATTTTTGAAAATACCAATATGATATTGCCCCATTTGACTTTGCAGTCAAGGGTGGCTATCTTACTTATTACAATGGTAAAACAGTTGGAAGTGTTCCCAGTAGTACCTTGCTTATCAATCCAGATATTGAGGTAACCCATATCCTTCAAAAATGGTTCGTTGATCATGGATTTCCCTCTCCATTTCCATCCTTGAGTCATAAGTACATAGGCTCTATGTCTCTAACACACCCAACTAAAAAAACCTTCAACTTGTAAAGCATGAAACACTTTGATAAGGCCCTATGGTTCTCTGTACATGCTTCCATCGTTGACATTAACATGGACAACTTCAAATTCCTTGCATGCCCTCTCTTTGTTGATTCCATTCAATGCACGAAAAAAAATTGCACATAGATCTTACAACACTTGGCATTGCAGCAAATGTGATGTTGAATTCATAGAATGTGACTACATGTACATTTTAAAGCTTTCCTTGCAAGACAACACGGACCAAATCAACAGGCCCACAACTTTTGATGATGTAGCCAACCAACTACTTGGTGTCTATGCAAAATATTTATGCCTCCTCACCATTGCAACCTCAACCATAAGGGATATCTCTCTACAATTAACTTTTCGACAATACCTTTTCACGTTGTCCATGAAGACATAGACTTTCAACTCCACTACAATATTGAAGACAACCATTGTCAATTCAGAAGATATTCCTTATGTCACTACATCAGCCAAGATCCTAGAAGAAATACATGTACTCACTACTCAAATCCATCCTATTGCACACTGTCTCTAACCTCACCTTCGTACACTCCACCATTCATTTATTCCAACCACCCCTTTAAGTCACCCTCCCACATATAACTCTTCCCTCACTCCTTTGTTCTACCTCCATATATTCGAGACATCATACCCCACAATAGACCATCCTATGTCTCCAAATGCATTCCACCTCATCTCCACCCATTTATGTTTCTTCCACTTCATCACAGTCATTATATCCCACCTGCCTTCCTTCATTGCTTGTATATAGAATTTTACCATAATTTCCTATCATTTTACAAATATCTACAATGTATTTATCTACTATTAATTTTGTGCTAACATGACTATATGTGTTATCCTATACATTAAGTGGGTTTTTTTTAACCACGACTTACATTGGTTCACATACACTATATTTATCTATATGTGTCCATCCAACATTTCATGTTTTCTTACATGTATACAATATTTTATATCTCATCTATGTGGTTTTTTTTATTCGACTATGTTGCTCCTTGCTTACTTTTCAAATACATCCACAAATGCTTTATACCTTCTTTCTTGCAACACTTTCGCAATGCCTTTATTTCTATATGCACGCATACATTTTTTATTTGTAGTTTGCATTTCTTGCTTTTAATATACATGCCTCCACTTTTTCTTACAAGCACACATTTATAACATTTGACAATCCCATCAATGTATCCTCTAGGTTGAAGGCAAACTCCTTCTCTTCAATAACCTGTGTCTTCTGATAGTTCACGTGAACAAAGAAATACATGTAGAAGGATTCTTTATAGCCAAACAAAGGACCGCCAAAATGCGCAGAGACGTCTTCTTTATCAATCTAGACGTGCAAACATCAATGCTTCAATAAACCCTACCCCAATGCACAAATCCACTAAACCCCCCCTTCAACCACCCCCTTACCAAATGGTCTCTATCAACTAAAAAATGTTATTTATACTTACATTATTACCTAATACCTTTATACAAAATTTCTCATTTATACACCTAATCCCTCTATGTAAAATTTGTCATCTGTACAGCTGAGCCCTTTGTAAAATTTGCCATTTGTACTTACATTTTTACATATTTCTTGAACAACATTGTATTAGGTGGAGGGGACATTGTAGAAGAATTTTACTTATAATATTTGATTGACTACTTCATCTTATATACAGGGAAAATTTGATTCATCACATCTCACTTATATATAGAGGAATCTACATTTAATAGAATACTTAACTACTGCCATCAAATTTGAAGATGATCCATACTTGTTGATCCTTTGCCTTTTAATCTAGAGTTGATTTTCCCAAAATAATTTCGAGTGAGAATGATGACCTATAAAGGCTGGATAAATACCTAATGCCTTCAAATTTGGGATTACTTTTTGACTAAAATATACCAAAAGATACAACACTATTTGGAGGGTTCAAATAAATTGTTCATGATTTGGAAATAATTAGCAATATTCCATATATTTACTCAAACAAGAATTAGTTCTTCCATTAATCTCTATGGCCATGTTTGTTTCTCTATTTTCTCCATCAAAAGCGACAATGCAAGCATATAACCAAACTGACATTTAGAAAAGGGTGCATTTTCAATTGCATATACTTGTATTCCAAATTGGGCTTCATTACTATCATTAAATAGTGAAGATCATTAAAGATTATTTTCCCATCCCGAATATATCCATCTAATATATGGGTTGATTTTATCCTAAATTTGTTTGCACCTATCCACTTGAAACTTTCTGAATCTCATCATTGATTATAGAAGAATTTCTCAAAGGAGTATCTAATCCAGAGATAAAATTTCCATCAGATCTACCTTTGCATATGGTATGCCTCATTATAAATGTTGAATCGCTAATCCTGTCTTTCCTGCATAACACCCAAGTACTTGTAGTAGGATATAGTTTGTTTGAAGTAATTTTACTTTGTTGAAAACTATAACAAATTGGGATTTGTTGTTAAGCTTTCCAAAAAGGAATTCAAGCCCCAAACCCATCTCTGACTATAGGCAATAAATCACTTTCCATAGACCATCATTTACATTTTAATGGAAACGATGAATGCTCATATGTCCTCTGTCCACACAATCTCAAGAAAAGATAATCGATATATGATATATCTTCTGCAATTAAAAGAGCACCATACTCATCAAAGCATAAGGTCTCCAAATTGACCAATATGATCTTTGCATCTTTGATCTATGAAGGAATCTCGACTTGATCCCTTGGAACTTGGAAAACCTCATGCTTTTTCCATTTTAAAATCAACATTTTCAAAAATACCAATATTCTACTCTCACATATGACTTTGCAGTCAAGGGTGGTCGTCTTACTGATTACAATGGTAAAACAGTTGGAAGTGTTCCCAATAGTACCTTGCTTATCAATCCATATATCGGGGAAACCCGTCTCCCTCAAAAATGGTTCACTGATCATGGATTTTGTGTTGCATCACCATCCTTGAGTCGCAAGTACATAGGATCTATGTCTCGAACACACCCTACTAAAACAATCTTCGACTTGCAAAGCATGCAACACTCTGATAAGGCACTATGGTTCATTGTACGTGCTTCCATCATTGACATTAACATGGATGAATTGCACTTCCTTTCATGCCCTCTCTTTGTTTATGCCATTCAATCCATGAAAAAAAATTGCACAGAGAGCTTACAACACTTGGCATTGCAACAAATGTGATGGTAAATTCACAAAAATGTGACTACGGTTACATTTTAAAGCTTTCATTGTAAGACCACACCGACCAGATCAATGGGGCCACAGCTTTTGATGATGCAGCCAACCAACTACTCAGTTTCTCTACAAAATATTCATGCCTCCTCTCCACTGCACCCTCAACCATAAAGGTTATATCTCTACAATTAACTTCACCACAATACCTTCTCACCTTGTACATGAGGACATATACTTTCAAATCCACTACAAGATTAAAGACAAACATTGTCAATTCGGAAGAGATTCCTTATGTCCCTACATCAGCCAAGCTCGTGGAAGAAATACATGCACTCACTACTCAAATCCTTCCTATTGCACACCGTCTCTAACCTCCCCCCCGTACACTCCACCCTCTTTTTATTCCATCCACCCCATTAAGTCACCCTCCCACATATAACTCTTCCATCACTCCTTTGTTCTACCTCTATATATTCAAGACATCATACCCCACAATAGACCATCCTATGTCTCCAAATGCATTCCACCTCATCTTCACCCACTTATTTTTCTTTGACTTCATCATGGTCGTTGTGCCCCGCCCCCCCCCCCCCCACACACTCTCCTTCCTTCATTGCTTATATATATACTTTTACCGTAATTTCTTGTCATTCTACAAATATATGTTCTGTATTTAGCTACTGTTAATTTTGTGATCACATGACTATATGTGTTATCCTATACATTACGTGGTTTTTTTTTAACCATGACTTACATTAGTTCACATACACTATATTTATCTATACGTTTCCATCCAACATTTCACATTTTCTTACATGTATACAATGTTTAATATGTCATCTATGTGGTTTTTTTATTCTACTATGTTGCTCCTTGCTTACTTTTCACATACAACCAAAACTGATTTATACCTTGTTTCTTGCAACACTTTCACAATACCTTTATTTCTATATGCACACATACATTTTTATTTGTAGTTTGCATTTCTTGCTTTTAATATACATGCCTCAAAATTTTCTTACAAGCACACATTCATAACATTTGACAATCCCATCAATGTCTCCTCCAGGTTCAAGGAAAACTCCTTCTCTTCAACAATCTATGTCGTCTGACAGTACACGTGAACAAAGAAACTACATAGAAGGATTCTTTTTAGCCAAACAAAGGACCACCAAAATGTGCAGAGAAGTCTTCTTTATCAATATAGACGTGCAAACATCAATGCTTCAATCAACCCTACCCCAATGCACACATCCACTAAACCCCCCCCCCTCCAACCACCCCCTTACCACATGGTCACTTTTTCTTTCCTAACCTAGGTGAATTCCTAGCTCTATTGCATCCATTTTGAAATGCTTTTCACCTCATTATAAATTGATCATTCATGTCTATAATTATCTCAAGAAGTTCGGTATCGATTTAAGAGGCTGTAAATTCTATTAGTTATTTTCCATGATCTTTGAGCTATTAGAATACTTCTAGAATCCCCCTTCCACATTGGATATCTGCTAAGAGGAAAGTGTCTTTGTTGAGAGGAAAGTGGTTGTGATGGAGAGGGCCATTTGAATGGATTAGAAGTTACTGCAATTCATCCAAGATTGTAACTACCCCAATATGTTTGCAACACCATGCTTGAATACAAGTGTTCTTATCAAACATGTTTTTCCTTCTTTATAGTTATAACAACACATTGGTGTCTTTTCTTCATTAGATAAATTTCTCCCATGCCATTGCATGTTCGTTGTATAATGTGATGTTAATTAGAAAGCCTTATTTTCTATTGTGTGAAATTGTTATTTTCACTAAACTTGTTATCTATTCTAAGTTGGACTATTCTCTAACTTTTGATAAATTAAAGTGTTCCATTTTTCTGTGGTATTATTTGCAATCTTGCACTACCTCATTCTAATGTTACATTTTTTGTCTTCTTTTACCCTCTAACAACCACCTTATCGACGTGTTATTGCACCTCCTTGGGGCAATTGCTAGTTTATTAACTTAGAAACCAATTAACACTACATTAACTCTATTATCTTTTAAACCTAGAAAACATAGGCTATAGGAATCGCCTATACAAATAGTGTTCATTATGCTATAGAATTTTTCATAGCTACGGGAAATTCTACATAATTTATGTAGCTACCAGAAATTCCAGAAAATGAATTTTTTTGGCATTTTCTTTATGACATTGCATCAACACGTCATGTGCATCCTAGCGGTAGTTTATTTTTATAGACACTTCGTCTAACACATTGCATGCAAGGGTTAAGGTCTCCTTGGCATATTTTCTCAAACACGAGGTGTAAAGTTCAAGCCTCTTTGGACAATTTGCTAAACACATCATATGCAAGTTTCAAGTTGCTTAGAAACCCTTGGGAAGCACACTACCAATGCATAACCACTAGAATCAGTTTCATTACTAAAATTTCAGACATGTAAACTCTGGTAACTCCAACTACCAGAATATATTTGTTCAATTATGAGAATAACAATGGGTTACCGGATCAACAATGAACTACCAAAATAACCAATTCCAATAACTGTAGTTACCAGAATTTACATGGGGAGACCACCAAACTCACATAATCCACTACCGAACTGTGAGTTGAATTACCGAAATTTCTAAGAGGGAATTTCATCCTTCATTAAGCATTTATGTGTAAGGTTTTTAAGTTTCTTTGGTACATTTTGACAGACACTTTATATGCAAAGTGCTTAAGTCTTATTGGGACATTTTGTGAGGCAATTTGTATGCAAGTTTTGAAAATAACTTTAAACAATAATACATTCATTCCTAACATTACCAACAATATGTTCTTGGAATACAAGTGACATATCACAATTATACACTCTTTAGCTAGAAACATAATTTCATATTTATGGACTTAGTTTAAAACCACAAAATGGTTATTTTCAGCTTCTAAGCATGCAACTGCAGGGATTCCTTCCTAACATGGTTATTAAAAACTTGTACTTAACACTTCCTTTCAGATTTCTAGCATTTCTTTAGACTTATTAGGTTGTCAAACATGCCTACAAGACTACATTTTGAACTTCTACACACACATGAATTTTTGCAAACGCATGGCATTAAAACTCATTATTTCATATTAGACATGGTAAAATCATGGAGAATGCCTATAAATTGCAGATATTAAGGAACTTCATAGTATTTATAAACTTAACTCCGCAATAAACATATTTACCGCAAATCTAGGCAACGCCATATGAGGTTTGCAACGAAATCTCTCTAAGTGTTTTATCAAACGCTATGTATGTAATATCCATAATTTTAAACCAACAAGGTTAAAGGATTAGAAAATGAATAAATTAAGCCATTATTTTCATTAACTAAACATCTCATTTATCAAGCATATCAATTAAGAAATTTTTAATAAAAATAATATTTGTTGCCAAGCACTATATTTCAACAATAATTTTAAAACATATAATTCCAAGCACATGAATAAAAAACATGATACTTATGTGGATATTTGAAGGTTGCAAAACCAACTCTGGTGAGGCACGCACCATTTGACCATAGACATCATTCCTCATTCATCTGTCGGCAAGGTGACACTCCTATGATGAGACCATGAACCCACGAGCATAAAGTCATCTCAATCTGCATTCTTCCTCCAATTCTTCACTTAGTAACTCCCTCTTAGGTTCTAGTTGATTGCATAGTAGTAGAAAGGAATAATATATAGAATCAGGAATGGCATTAGTAGAATGAGGGTAGGATAATGAAGGAAGCTATTCCTCTACACAAAGTTGTAGGATCACTCCAAGGCTGAAAAATAATCTTAGGAATATATTTTTCTACACTCTAGAATCCTCTCAAGAGTACATCCTTACCCACATTCCAATTTCTAATAATAATATTATCAAAGGAGAAACATCCTTTTATAGAAATTTCTTTGCATGTTTTCCCTCTAACCACCTGGGCTCTCCCAAGACCCATGCCCATCTTCTCCTTAATCACTTTTTCTTAAAGCATAATCAACTCATTAACATATAATTATGCTTAATGCTTTAATCAAAAGTGTATTAAGGTTAATTAGACCTTAAATGTACTTTAGGGATAAATACGGGGTCAAATGATAAACCCCCTCCCCAAGCTTATCTTCAACTCCCTAACCCTCCATGTCATTTCTCACTTGTGGATTCATTGTCCCCCACTTCTTTTACGTTCGCTACTTTCAAAATCAATTTTGCTTACTTATTGTTTATATAGTGTCCATTACATATTGCATTGAACCTTTGAATATTATATCCATATGATTGTAACAAAAACTGGGAAAAAATAACTTGGGTATTACAAGGGGGGTTCTAAACCGCTGCCCCCATAAGAGTCTATGAGGGGGCTTCCAAACTTCCCCTATAGGAGTCTACGAGGGGGGTTCCAAAATTCCCCTGTAGGAGTCTATGAGGGGGGTTGAAAACCACCCACATATATTTGTAAGAGTGATTTTGGATGGGGGGATCAGAACTACCATCGTGTTTGTAAGAGAATCTTTTTGGGGTCATTTTTGTTGTTTTTAATATCACCCTAAAACCCCATACTTTTTAATGTTAGTGACTTTGGGGGGTGTTCCAAACTGCCCCCATAGTTTTGAGACTTTTATTTTGGATTTCAAAACCACCCCCATAGGTATCTATAGGGAAGGTTCAAAACTTCCCCCATAGATATCTACAGTGAAGGTTCAAAACCTCCCTTGTAGGTATCTACGAGTGGAGGGGGGGATCTTAAAACTTCCCCCATAGGTATATATGAAGGAGGGGGGGGGTAGGACTTAAAACAACCCTTATAGGTATCTACGAGGAAGGTTCAAAACTTTCCTATTAGGTATCTATGGTGGGGGCTTCAAAACTACCTCCAAAAGTCACTTTTGGGTGCGGTTTTGATCTCCTTCAAAACCGTCCCTAAAATCCCAGACTTTTTAGTGATAATGACTTTGGGGGGGTTTCAAAATGCCCCCATAGGTTTGTAAAGAGAATTTTAAGGGGGGTTTGAAATCGGCCCCATAGGAATCTACCGGGGGTGGTTTTGATCTTTTTTAGAACCGCCCTTAAAATTCCATACTCTTAGAATTGGTTCCTTTGGGGATGTATTTTTCAATACTTCCTCTAAAACCAAAACCACCCTGAAAATTCACTTTAGGGGAAGAATAGATCCATCCCTATAGGTCAAAAATCTAGCAATGATCCACACCCTATGAATGACAAGAGTCCTTCTATTGTAGTTGATATAGCTAACATGAACTAGCCAACTATAAATAAATATGTAGCTCGTATGAGGACACAAGCACATAGGAAATAAATCATGGAGGGTTTGAGAGAAATGGTAGGATAGTTGCTGGAATATTACGGAGATTAAAGAAAACAACTTCCAAGAAGGATATTGTTCTTTCGAGATGGTGTGAGTGAAGGGAAATGTTCAAAGTACTAGAATAGGAACTATGAGCTTTAAAGGTTGCTTGTAAAATGTTTGAGAATTACAATCCCACCACTATATTTGTCATGGTATAGAAGAGACATCATACAAGGTTGTTCCATTATGATGGGAATTAATCCATAGAGATATTTATTTCATATATTTGTAAGTAAGGCCACCACCCTATCTCTTGAAATTCCCCACCTACTGGGAAGCGATACTCTTTGTCTTCTAATACATTTGAAAATTTTCCTCTATGAATTGTATTAGATACTTTAATTGCACATTCACGATAATTTGAATTTTACTTGTGCATTCATTCAGGCATCAAGGACATGAGCAGACCAACCCATTATTGTGGGTTGAAAATAATATTCTATCATGAGTTGCAACATCTTAGAAAAAATATATGCCACACCTTTATGAGGCGAACAAATCTAGTCTCAATGTTGCCTCTTGCATACTATGCTCATCTTGTATCATATTGAGAGCGTATGTATTTGGATAAGTCTAGGATAATTCCTGAGACATCTTCTAGCAGATTGACTAGTTCTTATGAGGCTTCTTCGAATAAAAGTGGGTGTTCCATACTTTTTACTTCAATAGAATCTCCCTCCACCCCTTCCAAAGCTCAATGAAAATGTCAAGAAATTAATGTTTTACTATTGATAGAAGATTGAGTTTCTTATTAACAAACTAGAATAGATTAGATAAGGGTCAAAGGATACATAACTTTTGTAAGCTTAGTGAGATATGAAAATGTTTTGTAGGATTTTTATTCAAGTATGTTACCAATTCTTGTTTATGTCTCATTAATATGAAGATATTGAAAATGCATCAGAGTCCATATATATACACAAGGTAATTCTAGAATAGTATGAGATAAAGACAAGTATTACCTTCAAGCTTGAGCTTGCGTGAATTTCCTTTATGACCTAGCTTTTGATTCCAAGTTCCATTGTAATATTAAGTTGATTTACATTTTTGGGCCTAGACAATGTTTTTTTCCACATAAATGAGAATATTAGTCTTGGATTATTCCATGCTTATTTATCATTGATTATTCAAATTTGCCATAAGTTGTTATGTTATGTTAGTGGACAATTTGGTTTTATATTATACTAATTATTATTTATTAGTGGAGTTACTATCAACACTATTTCTAGCTTTGATGGAGAGATCGTTTGGGAAACATTATCTTTTTATTCCATTCTAAAACCTATTGTTATGATTGACTTTGGATTTTATCTTCCTACGTGCTGAAATTCTGTCATAATTGGCTAGATTGATCATAACGTTTGAAGTATTCCTGATAAATTTCAGTTGATCATCAAAATGATCTAGCCATTAGTAGGATACTTACTTTATAAATGCCATCCAAGGATCCATAGTGGCTTCTTGCATCATATATATAATAGCATGTGTCATGCATGCTTGTGGTTGCTTTCTGATTTGATTAAAATAGAGGAGGGTAGTAGCAGGATCATTTTAATAAATTACTTATCGAAAGAAAGACCATGCTCTATTATGGTTTGAAAATCACTTAAATCAAGATACGGAAACTTGACAAGTTTAATAGGAAAATTGAGGCATCTTACACAAAAATGTATTTCCATTGTTGTTGCAGCTTCTTGACTAGTTGAACATGTTGCAACAATACATGTTGATGAACTTGACAAGTTTGATAGGAAGATTGAGGCATCCTTGAAAAAAATGTATTTCCACTATTATGGAAGCTTCTTGACCAATTTAACATGTTGCAAGATTACATGTGGATAGGTTGTTTAGGAAACTATATCAAGCCTTCGCATTGTTTATGATGCTACAATCATTCTAACCTGATGTTTGATCGCCTTCTCAACTTAGAGGAGTATCATAAGTCTTTGTTTAGGGAAGATTGATTGAAATGTTGCAAATGTAGTGTTCCTATACATATTCCTTATGTGCCTAGAATGCCTCTTACAAAGGAACAAAATTTCATATTCCATGTTGATTCTTAAACTATTGAATGTACATAATTTGCAAAGGAGGTAACTATCTTCTTGATTTGGTATTTTCCAAAAAATAGGTCATTTTAATGTGATTATGCTAATTTGGTAAAATATCACATGCATTTACTAGAGAAACAAAATGTGTATATAAAACTTAAGGGGGAATCTGAAAAAGCACAAAGAAGGTTAGTGGTCATTTTCTAATATGATTTTCATGAAACGCTTCCATTATTTATTTATGTGGTATATTGAAATATTTGTACATATTCCAAAATAGTTATTTTGATTTATATTTGAATATTTCTCTAAAGAAAGAATGAATTAGGTATCTGATAATGCTCGTAATTGTTGACATGTGGGGTCACAAATAGAGATACAGTTGAAGGAAAATAAGTTAAGAGTGGAAGATGTGTTAAATGCAACAAAGGTATTACGGTCACAAGTAACATCTTGTTTCCATATGAAGATAAACGAGATGGATGTAGTACTTGTTTCAAGGAGAAGGAAGAAAGTTTTAGTCAATGGCCATTGTAATATTTGGAAAATTCATTGATGTAGATGATTTGTTCATGCAGTGTGTGGAGGAAGTACTCTTTGTCATGGACCAGTACTAGATTTTTTCCATGGACTAGTATTGGATTAGTGATCATGTATTAATGGATATTCAGTTGGAAACTAAAATGTATCGCAGTAATTGATTTTTCATATAATATAATCTATGTTGTTTAAATTATATATCATGTTTGTACTTAAAATTATTTAGTTTAGTGTCAACTAGTTTAAACTATATATGCTAATTAGTGCAAGTCTATTTATCGCATATATGAAATTTATATTTATTGTTTTAAGTATATAATTTTATATATTATAATTTATTCCATTGACATGAAAATCAGCATGAAATTATATATCATTTTCTAAAAATTATTCACTCTAATTTATATTGAATGATAATGATGATTGAAAATAAAATGCACATAAAACTACTAAATTAGTAATTTATATTGAATAATAATGATGAATGAAAAATAAAAATAAATTAATTAATTAATTAAAATATATATATATATAAGTAATAAATATAATGAATATCCTCGGATGCGGGTGACATCATAGCGCCACGCCTCGATCCATGCACCCTCCGCATGGCAATCAGCATGCAATCGACATGTCTATCAACCTTACCATCCATCCCTCTCGACGTTCTTCTCGCATGGGAGAAGATCCGCAAGTCATTTCTGTGCCTGTGACGAAGGGTTCCAACACCCTGTCCTCCTCCTAAGCTTTCATGGTGTTGCAGAGTTATTCAATGCATGCAAGTACATGGTCTGGTAAGGTGTGGGATATATTCGCCATGGACAATTGCTTCACTATCTTTCCTGGGTTGGGATCTGCTCTGAGTAATTTTGGGTTTGTTGCACACATGGAAGTCTGGCCTCTGCCTCAAGGGGGCACCTTGGTTCTATCGGGATATTCTCGTAGTGCTTAGCTTGCAGGTTCCAGTTACCACCACGCTCTCCTTCTCCTTCTTCCTAGGCTCTGTCTGGCAATCATGTCCAGGAAAAGGGGAACGTTGCATCGTGTTAGCTCGTGCAGGGGAAAATCCTAGTGCGGGTGTAGCTTGAAAGTCACAGATGGTTATGAAAATCACATCTCTCCTCAGGTCCACATCCTTGTCGAAGATTGGGAGGGGAAGTTCCTCTGCCAGTGGCTTTCTTTTGGGAAGGACCAAAGCCAGGTTAATAACTACTGGATTGTAAAAAATATGCTATGCAATCTTGTTGAAGACATGCTTAGAAACTGGTCAGATGCCCGTGACTTTGTTCATGAAATGAAAGCTAAAATGGCGGAAATCGATTCTCAGCTTACAGCACTGGATAATATGTTTTCCTGGAAAGGCACGGTTGGAAACGCTAGGCATGTTGGTCTTGGGGGATGTGGCAGTGGCATTGTGACAGGGGGAATATCGTGAAATGCCATCATGATTTCATCCCCACCGACACCACCTTTCCCCATCCCTTTGACAGTGGAACCGCTCTTCAAACGTCTGAAGAACATGGATAGCCAGAAGTCGGAACAGTATCAGCAAAAGCCTCAATTTGCTCTAGAAGTTGCCACCAACACATCCAGTACTTCATAGGAGGAAATATGGGGATGCCCCATCATCGAGTAAAACCCCCCATCTTGAAGCATGTTCTCTTCATTTGTAGAAACGAAATATCGTTTCAGGTTTTTATGACATAATTGTCTAGTTTGGTTATGTCTATGTCTATTTTTGAAAATGAACCTTGTAACTATGTCTATGTCTAAAACTAGGTACTCTACTAATATTACCATCATGAACAATCTCATCTCTCTTTTTCTCATACAACCCTCTATTTTTTAGAGGCTTGGGTGGTGGCTTCACCACTTGAGACCTCCTCTGGTCAGGGTTATTTTTATATATTTTGTTTTTATATATATTTTAATAGATATGTGCAGAATTACAATATATATATATATATATATATATATATATAATGAATATTGAACTCCTAAACCAGAGATAAATCACTTGTACAAAATGGAAAATTTGTGACTAACAAAAACAACTAAAATCTGCACATATGCTAATATGTTTACATTGGTGACTAATAGTAGCTAACTTATAGTCTCTTATAATGCAACTAATGTTTAGTTTTATTTTGCTAGTCATTAATGGGTTGTTTGATTCATCATTTTGTAATACATTTACTCATTTATTTGGTCACTAATTTTGACAATTAATGACTAAATATGTTACTAAATTAATGACCAAATAATGACTATTTGGAAACTAATTAATGACTAAGAGAAATATGATTAAAAGTTAGTTGTGTTATCAGATACTGCAAATTAGCTACTATTAGTCATTGATGCAAAAATAGCCACGTATATGCAAATTTTAGGTTTTTTTAGACACAAACTAGCCATTTTGTACTAGTGGTAGTACATATAGATATTTAACCAACGTATATGGATAAGAGATAGAGAATAAATATTACTTGACCTTGAAGTGAATGAATTGTATGAAAAAATTGGAGTAGGCCCTTTGGAGATTCCAACCCCTACAAGGGTCTAGGACAAGGTCAAATTTAAAGTTGAGAATTTTTTTATAGTTTATGCACTAGAACAAGAAGTTGGAGGAAGAAATTTAAAAATATCTCACACAAGAGAAGGAATAGTTAGTCAAAATATTATCTACAAATAAGGAAACTTTCCAAAGAATCAAGGTGGATCTTGAAAAAACTCTTTGAATTAGTTGATTGCGCCGAGAGGCGCTCTACAGCCCAGTATGGGGGAGATCTTGTAATGTTACGTAACGTTATTTTTATTAATAATTTTTTTTTATTAATTATAGGCCAAAATAAATGTCGGCCAAAAAACAACCTAATATGGGGGAGATGTTGTAATCTTCCTACCTAACAAAACAATAAAAAAGTAAAAAGTTAATTATCGGTAAAAAAAATGTGGATCACGAAAAAAAACAATATGGGGAATATGTTGGGGGATATGTTGTAATGTTCCTACCTAAAAAAATAATAAAAAATAAAAATTTGAATTATCCTCAAAAAAATGTTGGCCTTGCACATGGTTTTAAAACCATGTGCATGGTTTTAAACCTATGTGCCACATGGTTTTAAAACCATGTGCACATGGTATGTGCATGGTTTTAAAACCATGTGCAAGACCTTCTAAACAACCCATGGTTTTATTGTACATGGTTTAGGAGGGCCTTCCACATGGTTTTAAAACCATGTGCAAGGCCTCCTAAACAACTCATGGTTTTATTCTACATGGTTTAGGGGGCCTTGCAAATGGTTTTAATACCATGTGCAAGGCCTCCTAAACAACCCATGGTTGTAGGAGGGCCTTGCATGTGGTTTTAAAACCATGTATGGGGAAATGTTGTAATGTTCGTTCCTAATAAAATAAAAAATAATAATAAATATTATATGTCGACCATAAATAATATTAAATATTAATAATAAAAAATTCATATATGGACCTTAAATAAAAAGATGTGTCTTTTGGTTTGAATCAAATCAATGGATACCTAAGAAGAGATATAAAATCAATGGATACCTAAGAAGAGATTTGATCCCTCTCGGTGCTTGGTAGAGCCTAGGATTTGGATCTACGCTGGTTCTAGCTTTCAACTATAGAGTACAATGTTGCAAATCTTGCTAGAGGTTCAAGAGAAAGAAAACACTATAAAGACCATGGAAACATAGATGGTTGAGAAAAATAAGAATTTGAAGGACCTTCCAATTACAGCCCATGCAATAAGAATGTAATAAATGACAAAGCTATTGAAATAGATCATGATAGCCCATTTAGAACAACATTAGTTAAATTCAAAAGTGAAAAACATGTAAGAAGTTGTGCAAAATAAACATATTGCTATATTGGAGTCCCAATAGTTTATGGTAAAGGAGATATATACAACTAAGAAACATATTCCCCTTCCCATGCAAGCTACTGAACATGCAGTAACAAAGTTGCAACAACATTTGCAAAACACAAAGTGTTTCAGTGCCATAGTCACAAGTTATTCGATAACTTATGTGAGTAGATGAAGTAGGAGATTCCCTCCTTGGGCCCTATTTTATTGGAATAATCTCAATTGTCTCAAGAAAGAGACACGCCTTTGTGATGGTGGCTTGTTAGCACCCTATTTTGCATTTTTGAACTCAAGCATAATTTGAAGTTGAAATGCCTCAAGTTTGCCTTACATTTTGTGTACATGATACAATGGAAGTTGCACAAACTATTGGGTATCATGCATAGGGAGCCCTTTGTACTCTTTAAGAAATGAGTTTTAAAATAATTGTACTATCTAGTAATTTGTGTGTGTGCGCGCACGCGTGTGCATCCAACATCTAGCCTCTATTCATTCTTTATATATATATATATATATATATATATATATATATATATATATATATATAGGATGTTGGATACGAATGATGCTTATAAGCTTAGGATTAGTAGGCTTAGCATTGTAAGAAGAATGGATGTAACAACATATTGAGGAATGAAATGGAATGGATGATGAGTTGGTTCCCTTTAAAACTTATTTTGGCTTTTGTTTATTGTCTTTATGAATGGTGAATGATTTGTAGTGATTAAATGGATACTTATATGTATGTTTTATTTTCTTATAGATAAAATATGTTCTTGTAATGTTCACTAATGGCTGGAGTTAGACCTTACTTTTTTTTTTGTATTGAAAATGTTGTTGCTAGTGGGATTTATTATTGGTCTTATACACTAAACCTTGGGTTTGATATTTTGATGCCAACAAATCTCCTTGGAACATCAAAGACGTCTCTTTATTGATAAGAAGTTAGATGATGGTGTATTTTGGACATGTATTGTACAATTTACAAGTAGGTTTTGTCTCATCCCAAAGAAAATGGGGTTTTAGGGGGTGATCACTCCCTTGGATGTTGTGCCCAATAGTCACCCGCTACATGTCCAGGAGTGGAACCCTTGAAAGGAAATGTTGGGTCTATTTTTTGTTTTTTGGCCAATTATAAACTAATTGTAATTAGGGAATTGGGGCTGTGATCTAATCTAAGTTAATGGATTAATATTTTGGATGGTGTGGAATACCTAAATATTGTATTGTTAATAGTGAAGTTAATAAAGTGAGAGAGAGGAGAGGCTCTTAGTTAGGTTGAATTTCCTAGTTAAGAGTTTCATGTGAATGTGCCATTTTTATTCTTATGTTTTAGATTCCATTACATTCTTGCATAAGTTTATCAAAGTCTTCATGTATTCTATATGAATATAAGATTAACTTAGGATTCAATTGGACACTTGGTGCTTCAATTTTGTGAAGGTACCAAGAACAAAGGGTTAGGATATTCCAATCATGTTCCAAAAGATTCCATATACATGATGGGGATATTAAGGATAAATATCCATATTTCAAAGAATCTCTTGTGAAATCTAATGGAAATTTCACATTTTTCCCAACTCCTACCCAATGCTTGAGAAAGAAACTATCCCATCTTTTTTTTGTGGAGAAGGTAGTGTCTGTGTTATTCTTTAGACTTACCAAACATAAGCCTACAAGTCGTTGGTAATGATTTGGATAAGTTATTATGTTGGCTCTAGAAACTAGTATCAATGTTTGTAATACACATGCATGGCTATGTTATGTTGGACAAGAAAGATAAAAGTTGGACATAAGTTTTAGACTATGAGAACATTTCCATTTGATTCAATCTTTTTATTATTATCATGGACAAGTGTGACAAAGGAACTGATGGTCATTACTTTAGAGGCAACTTTTCTTTCATTATAGGAAATCTCTTTTGAAAGTGGAAGAGAAGGCATTAATCAAACTATTTGGATCATGGTCCCAATATTGATGGCTCCATTCAACATGTTAAGAAAAATATTAATCATAAAATCTATGTATCCCTTAATTAGGCAACTTCTTGAATTGAAAACTAGAAAGAAAAAATGGGAAAAAATAAAAAAATGCAATCTTAAAAAAAACACCATTTTAAATTAAAAGACATTTTTACTAAATTTATAAATCAATTATGATATATAAATGAATAATAAACCATGATATAAGCATATATTTGATATGAATTATAAATCAAACACATAAATATGTTTAATACTGTGTACATTTAAATAAATTTTTTAATATTTTAAAAAATAAAAAAATAACTATATTTATTTGAAAGATGAATAAAACCAAATAATATATATATATAATCTTAAAAAATAAAAAATAACGATATTTATTTGAAAGATGAATAAAACCAATAATATATATATAATCTTAAAAGACATGCTTTTAATAATTACTTTCTTAAAATATATATATATATAAGCATGTCCTCCAATATTTTCTTATGATACCCATAAGTCTAA
Organism: Pseudotsuga menziesii; assembly: GCA_001517045.1. NCBI lineage: Eukaryota > Viridiplantae > Streptophyta > Pinopsida > Pinales > Pinaceae > Pseudotsuga > Pseudotsuga menziesii. The sequence goes on along the minus strand of LPNX010297283.1, from coordinate 124,500 downwards.
TGACGGTTAACCACAATTCCTTAGTCGTCGCATCTTTGATCATTTCTGAGTCATCACATATTCTCATTATGAGACAAACCTTTTCCAACAAAGTAGAAGGCTAGGCAATGCATTTACAACTAGATTGTGAAGGAAATGAGAAAGGGGCATCCTTCAGTGAACAGTCCTTAAGGAAGTGAAAAAAACAATTTAAATGATACTATTGGTCTTTAAAAAAATGGTCCTTCAAAGATGTTAGTTATTTTTAATTTTGGATAGCTTGGTCAAGTAGTCTTTCTTTCGAATAAAGTATTAAGTAAGTAAAGCTTTGATTTGACTCTCCCCACTATTAATTTATGAAACTACTAAATGATAGTATGAATCTACTAAATCATAGATGCCTTTATAGCAAAGTACAATATCACGTGACCTCTAAACCTATATTGGCCTATTTAACATGTTTACTTTATTTATACAATGGAGTTTAGAATAATATAATGTTTAGCAAAGGTGTTCAGCCAAATGAAAAAATAAAAATCAAGTGTGTAATTATCATTGCATCGGGAAAGAAAAGGGGACCATATTTAGAATAATTAATATAAAAAGAAGTTTAGTATTCGTGGACAGAGTTCATGTCTTTCAGGTCAAAGTTTTGAAAACTATGTAAGCTTTGTTCATATTTTATGAAATAAAAAAATATTTAAACGTACATGATTTTGTAATATGGCTACGCAATCTCCGACAACCCTAGCAATTAAAAAATGAGATGAGTATCACACCCGACATCCCCTACATTATCCCCTTATAAAATTAGCAGAGAACCAAATCTTCATGCAGTGAATGAAAGAGAAATTTAGATGATAGATGGACACCAATGTCGAGATTTATCTATGTAAGCTTATACTCTAATTTGTATTATCCACATTCTTTAAATCACCTATATACCTAGCGAGAAATATAAGGCTACATGACTCCATGTGATGTTTAATATTGTAGCGCTCAATTTTTTTTAACTAGTTAAATGAATTTATGTGAAGTTTAATATATTATATATATAAGAATTTTGATTTTTTTCTATTTGAGAAAATAATTTATTATATATAAAAAATTTATTATTGTTTTTTGCTAAGATTAATATGGGAACTTGTGTATTGTTTTGTACTCTCAACTTAGGTTTTCGACTTTATAGTTGAGTCCATCATCAAGAGAAAGAGATCTTGCTGCAAAATTAATAAATGTTGACCCATAAATATCCATTAGTCTCATGCATGATGAGGCGGCTAGCACATGGGTGAATAATTTTATATAACTACTCAACAAAGAGAGTGACCCATTCGAAGGCCTTCGTAATATCTCTTAGCTTATAACCATTTTCCTGAAAGACTTTCAAGAGATGTTTAAAATATTCATTGATATGGTCGTCATCATCAATTATGATTGCTCTAATAGAAAGAGTGTTCAGGATACCAAGCTTTTGGGAAGGATGTTGATGAGAGTTTGCATGCAAGTATTTATCTATGTGGGTTCTCTTACGATAAATTTGGTGTGCAAGATAGCCATCTACCTTTTTTGTGACAAAGACCTCTAGGAATAGGAGGCAGTTGTTTTCTTGGATCTCCATAGTGAATTTTATGTCGAACTGGTTATTTAGATGTGTAAGGAACTTGTCCAGACTATCTCTACCATGAGGCCAAATAATGTTGGTTTTAGGGGAGAGGATTCGATAGCCTTTTTCTCAAAATATTCCATATAAAGGTTGGAAACCATAGGAAAGAGTGGAGATTCCATTGCAACGTCGTATGGTTGCCCATACATACCATCACGAAAGATAAAATAGGTAGATTCGAAACAGATATTAACCAGGCGGGCTACTTTATCATTTGTGATTTCATTTATAACTATGATAGTATCATCTACTAAAACCTTTGTGTAAAGAGAGACCACATCAAAGCTGCCTAATAAGTCATTTTCATTCAATTGAATAGTATTGTTGCAATTAACGAAATGAGAGGAACCCTTGACCATAAATAATAATTAGCCTCGATCATAAGTACTTGGGTCACTCTCTTTGTTGATTAATTATATAAAGTTATTCACCCATGAGCTAGTCGACTCATCATGTATGGCACTAATGTATTTTTATGATCAACATTTACTCATTTTGCATTATGATCTCTTTCTGTTGATGATGGACTCAGCTATAAAATTTGAAATATACATTAAGAGTACAAATAATATACATGTATCCATATTAATCTTTGCTAAATGTCTTTCACATGTGAAAACTTAAATACAACAGTTATTATTATTTTTAAATTAAATTTATAATATAAAAAATTATCCAATTTTTAAACTTAGTTTTATTTTAAATAATAAATAAAATATGTATTTATTATTTCTCACATAAAGATACAATGTTTTGTTAACCAAATCAACGTTTAGATATCCAAAGCTCACATGGAATTTTAGATGATACAATGGATTCATAAGGGATAAAAAATTGGGGGCTTGGTCCAAATGTGAAGGGAACTTTGATCATATATATGTTAAATATTTTAAATATATATATGTTAAATATTTTAAATTTATATTACGAGACATAATAAAATAGCTTAGCCCGAATCAAGAAAGCTTAACTTTTGGTGACATAAATCCACTATGCAAACCTGAATTATAATTATAAAAAATCATTTTATAATATTAGTTTACTCATAATTCAAAGAAAGAATTTATATTATCTTTCATATCATATTATTAAAAAGTCATAAAAATTACTTAATTGTGTGTTTAGTTTTGCAATAAGTTTTTTTAATTATTGTTCATTAGATGTAGTTTGGGTGGTTGGGAAGAATGATTGTTACCTTCTCCACCCACGTTCAACTATTTCCTTGATTCATGTTTGAATAGCATGTGTTGGTATTTTTCATGAAATAGCCCTCTAACAAATGCTGAACCCCATTTAAAAAAATAATAGCCCTCTAACAAATAGTAAACCACATTTTTTTTTAAATGGTTTTTTTCTTAATTACAAAATAAGAGTCTAAAATCTTAGAGTTTTGATTAAATTTTTGATAATTTAGAACATGTTATTCTAGCCAATGGTGAATCACATTTATTAAAAAAATTAAAAATTAAAAAACAAGAGTCTAGACTTTTAGAGTTTTGATTGATTTTTTGATAATTTAAAACATGTTATATTATATATAAAATTTGAAATAGTGTAGAACTTTAATTTGAATATTTGTTTTGTTAATAAATTTTTAAGGCTAATATTTAATTACAAATTATTTTACTAAAACAAATGGAGATAAATATCTACAAATGTATATCTAATAATGAAATTTTAGATGATTTTGTGCATTCATAATTAGATAGTAAATTGGGGATGTGATCTAACTATGAAATCATAAGAGAATTTTGAACCTCGTGAAACTCTAATCCTATTTGAAAATTTTGAAAATATTTATTAAAATGGTAGAAAAGAGAATCATTTAAATATATTATTGAATTAGTTTCAAATTAAAAGATTAACTTTTAAAGAAATCATTTGTACATAATTCTTGTCAAATTGTCTTCATTTCCATAACAAGTATTCTCTAACAAGTCTTCAAGCCTTCATGGCTAGATGTGGCTCACTCCTCCTCTATCTATTGTGCCAATGTCCCCATTTGGCGTAAACATAATAACAAAGCTTTTCTGAAGGATGAGGGATTGGATCTTAAGGGAAGTAGTCAACTGCTTTGGACTCTGTTCCCTTCTCTGACAATAGTGTGTCCTCTTTGTCTCTTGGAGTTTCTAATGGTTTTCTTAGGCTCCTTAGGGCCAGTATGACCCCCAACTAGGTTGATTAGACTTTTAGAGTTTTGATTGATTTTTTGATAATTTAAAACATGTTATATTATATATAAAATTTGAAATAGTGTAGAACTTTAATTTGAATATTTGTTTTTTTAATAAATTTATAATGCTAATATTTAATTACAAATTATTTTACTAAAAAAAATGGAGATAAATATCTACAAATGTATATCTAATAATGAAATTTTAGATGATTTTGTGCATTCATAATTAGATAGTAAATCAGGGATGTGATCTAACTATGAAATCATAAGAGAATTTTGAACCTCGTGAAACTCTAATCATAGTTGAAAATTTTGAAAATATTTATTAAATTTATGGTAGAAAAGAGAATCATTTAAATATATTATTGAATTAGTTTCAAATTAAAAGATTAACTTTTAAAGAAATCATTTGTGCATAATCCTTGTCAAATTGTCTTCATTGCCATAACAAGTATTCTCTAACAAGTCTTCAAGCCTTCATGGCTAGATGTTGCTCACTCCTCCTCTATCTAATGTGCCTATGTCCCCATTTGGCGTAAACATAATAACAAAGCTTTTCTAAAGGATGAGGGATTGGATCTTAAGGGAAGTAGTCAACTGCTTTGGACTCTGTTCCCTTGTCTGACAATAGTGTGTCCTCTTTGTCTCTTGGAGTTTCTAATGGTTTTCTTAGGCTCCTTAGGGCCAGTATGACCCCAACTAGGTTGATTAGACTTTTAGAATTTTGATTGATTTTTTGATAATTTAAAACATGTTATATTATATATAAAATTTGAAATAGTGTAGAACTTTAATTTGAATATTTGTTTTTTTAATAAATTTATAATGCTAATATTTAATTACAAATTATTTTACTAAAAAAAATGGAGATAAATATCTATAAATGTATATCTAATAATGAAATTTTAGATGATTTTGTGCATTCATAATTAGATAGTAAATTGGGGATGTGATCTAACTATGAAATCATAAGAGAATTTTGAACCTCGTGAAACTCTAATCATATTTGAAAATTTTGAAAATATTTATTAAATTTATGGTAGAAAAGAGAATCATTTAAATATATTATTGAATTAGTTTCAAATTAAAAGATTAACTTTTAAAGAAATCATTTGTGCATAATCCTTGTCAAATTGTCTTCATTGCCATAACAAGTATTCTCTAACAAGTCTTCAAGCCTTCATGGCTAGATGTTGCTCACTCCTCCTCTATCTATTGTGCCTATGTCCCCATTTGGCGTAAACATAATAACAAAGCTTTTCTGAAGGATGAGGGATTGGATCTTAAGGGAAGTAGTCAACTGCTTTGGACTCTGTTCCCTTGTCTGACAATAGTGTGTCCTCTTTGTCTCTTGGAGTTTCTAATGGTTTTCTTAGGGTCCTTAGGGCCAGTTTAACACTCAACTAGGTTGATTAATGTTCTTTTGACGTATAACGACAGGGGACTTGGGGATAGGTCCACGCTTACTACCCTAAAACCTTTTTTCAGTATTAATAAAGTGGATATGGTTTTGGTGCAAGAAACCATGCATTATAGTTCAAACGTGTTATAGCCTAAAATGACACATCTCCATCCATGACGAATTTTACATTTTTTCGTCATGTGACGACACTTCATGAAAAGCCAATGGCAGTCACTAAAAAGAAACTTTGATTGGAGGAGTCATATCTAGATTTTTGTAAATCTGCTTGACCTCTTCTCTAGACCATTGGAAAGGTATCAGAACAAAGAAAAACTTTCTAGAAGACACCAACCCCCGAAAATGCTTGTAAATACCCTAAAAAATGGATTTTTTGACCCACTCACGAGTATGTCCTGTAATAGTAAAAATATATATATATAAATGGGAAAATCTTGAATTTACTTGGTGGTTTGGGTGATTTTGGAGCTTCTCTTTCAGTTGTACATGATCTCTATTTGACTTTAAATCTTCATAATACTATATAAGAGAGGGAGAGGGGTCCATGAAAGAGGACTTGGCCTTTGCATTGTTATGCTGGAGAAATTGGGACTCTCATCCCCCCTACCTTTTCCCTAGATGCCATCTTCTTGTGTTGCAGAGCTTGGAGGTTGAGATTCTTGGAGAAGAGAAGCAAGAGATCCATATCAATGGTTTCACGAGGTGACTTGCATGAAGAGAATGCATATTTTGTACTTCTTCTTCTTATTAATAAATATTTTATGCTCTTCCCTTTCCAAATCATTGTCTAATGGATGTTGTATCTCTATTTATGATTGCATGCTTATGATTACCATATTAGGTTTTCATTTTATCTTGATTATCATTGCTATATATGTAGTCAAATTTGGTTTGAGGAAGGTTGAAGCTTGTTTTGCAGGTCTCTTGGATTGAGGAGCAAGAGGAGGGCTAAAGGAAAGCTTGGATCAGCCTTTAGTGAATAAGGTATGAACCTTTCTTACCTTTGTAACCTTGATTATGTTTGCTTGCATAACTTTATTCATTATCTTTTATACCCCTAGTATGTCGGTGGCCTCTTAACTCCCAGCCATAGGAACACTTTCCCTAACAACATAACTGGGGAATCCACCGGGGAGCCTTGTCTATTTTGGGTTCTCCTTACCTTGTTTTCCAGTGTAATTAAGGTTTTAGGTCATTCTTGCAAGTTAGGAGTAACTCAAGTCTGATAGGATACATCATCTTCATGTTTAAGGTAGTTTCTGGCCTTTTTTAGGCCTTCCACCACTCACTCATAGTTGTTATATTGCATAGTAGCATTTTTTGGATGTACTCAGGACTTTCCTTAAAGAACCTGCGACTGACTTGCTATTTTCCTTAAGGAAACGCGTGTGTTCCCTTTTTCAATGATTTTTCACCCTTCTTGGGCATGTTTGGGGTGGTTTAGTGTTGTCTGAGGGATCCTCCTGGGTCCTCAGTCTATGTATGACCACTGGGAAGTGGTGTCTTCTCTTGAGGGTACTCTTTAACTGATTTGTAATACCTTTTTGAATTCTTTGGGATTGTTTCTTGCTTCCACCCCCACCTCCTTCCTTTTTGAAGTCTTTGGGCTTCTTGTGTTTTTCATTTCACTAGGAATGTTGGTGTTCCTTTGATGGCCACTTTGAATCTGCTTGGATTCACCCTAGGGCTAGTGGTTTGGTTGTTTTCCACTCCAACTGTCCCAAATGCTCTTGATGCTTCTCAAGCAAGCACCTTATATCAAGGGCATCAAAACAATGTCTCCCCTTCACTATTAGCAACATCTCCTCCTCCTTCTACCTCATGCGATGAAATTTTTGATACTAGTAACCTACAATATAAAAGGAATAAAAGAAGGGAGAATAGGAAGAAGACACAAAAGCAAGGGGGCACCCATCCAACCTCTGCAAGTCATGTTGGACCCAGTCACTCAGCCTCTACAAGTCATGCTGGGGGCACCCACTCAACCTCTGCACGTCAAGTTGCAGACCCTAACCACCTAGCCTTTGGAAGTCATGCTGGGGGCACACATTCAACCTTTGCATGTCATATTGGACCTAACCATCCAGCCTTTGGAGGTCATGCTGGGGGAAAACAGCCAGCCAATGCAAGTCATGGTGACATTGTTGAGAAAACTAGCCATTCAAAATGCAAGCCTTAGTTCCCTTGTAAGATTTGCGAGGGAGATCATCTTACTCATCAGTTCCCTACAATTGTAGAGGTACGAAGAGTGTGGTCCAAGTCTCAAGGATATCCTGCTTCTGAACAACCTATATTTTCCCAACAACCTATTCAACCTTCAGTTGATCAATTGGTTGAACCAATGTCATCTTTGGTCAATCCTACTCTTCCTTCGTAGACTGACCTTTATCAAGTGGTCGAACCAATCTCATATTTGGTTGATACCACTCTTCCTTTAGAGAGTGACCTTCATCAAGTGGTTGAATCGATGCCAACTTCAATCAATCCCACTCTTCCTTTGGAGAGTGAATCGTTTGCTAGTCATATTTTCTTCACTGCCAATTCAGAACCTTATGGACAAGGGGGCATTGAATTTTCTTTGAATGAACCCCCGCTAAGCCCTTGGATTTATTTCTTTAATTGGGATAGCCTAACTGAGCCGTGCCTTCTTTCTGATGCACCTTTTCAAATAAAGGTCCAAATTGGACACTACACGATTGACCATTGTACTGTGGATGAAGGAGTCTCTGTTAGTAATTTATTCACACATGCTTAGAGGCATGGGATCTCCCATCCTTATGTTGACTGATAGTCGGTTATTGGATTTTGATAAAAGAACTAGTCAAGGTTTGGTAATTCTTACTCAAACATTTGTTACTTTGGGTGGGAACACTGTCTCAGTTGATTTTATGGTGATAGACGACCCCTTGGACTTCAATATGGTCCTCGGGCATGATTATGTTTATGTTATGCAAGTTGTGGTGTCAACTCTCTTTCGTGTGATGTACTTTCCTCATAACGAAAGCATTGTTAATGTCGATCAACTAACATTTCTTGATCCCTCTCCTAGCCCAACTAGAGACCAAGTCTAACCTTTGTTAATTCCTAGTGTTTCTATAGACACTACCCCACCACGGGTGAAATATGTCACCTCATATCCCACGTGTCCAATTTCTACTGAGAAGAAACCTCTGTGTTCATGCTTACCTTCTTGGGACTCAGTCCCAATAGTTGACCGGGTGATATATCCTATGCAGACTATGGATCCCCACTCTCCACCCTGTTGATCCATTTGAATGTTTAGACATGTGTCTTATCTAGGATGGTCTCCTTCCTTCGGATGAGGTATTCCTAGAGTCTTTGATACAATCTAACCTCCTCATGGATGTGGACTCAATTGTAGTTAAATCCAACCCTGACTTGATTATTGAGCCCGATCCATCTGACGATCAATCCTCTTATGATTTTATTATTGTGTCTTTCGACTCTCCCATTGAACAAAAAGTCAGTGATCATGATGAGCATGATTCTTCTTGTATATTTTTTGACTCCTGTGATACTGAGTTTGTTCTTGCACACTTTATCACCCCTATCAACTTTAGCTTTTCTCTTGAGGTTGACCTTATTGATTATAAATCCTCGGTCCTTGGCACTATAAAGACTTCCTTGGTTAACTCTTCCTTGACAATGCCCCTTATTGAAGAAAGAAAAGTTGCAAGTGCTTCAACCAAAGTGACATGGATCAGACCTTTTCTTTTGAATATGATCTTGATATAATTGTTTCTTGGAGACAGGACTCTTAGTTGGATTCACAACTGATTACCAGCCTCACCTTTTTATTCAAGTTGTAATTGCATTTGCCTAAACCATGTTTGCGCTTATGAGCCTGATGCCGAATTCCATGCTTTCAACTCGTTATATAAGCCCTCATCTATGCTGTCATCATCGCTTGGCTTTGTACCATTTTTCCTTTGCAACTTAACACCTTTTACCTGGAGGAGATGCTCCCCGAGTGTCCTTGTCTTGCTCACATTCCTTGTATTATGTTTAGGCCTGTTCCTCACGTTTGGAACTAGTTTCACATGCCTCTAACACTCATCTCCTCACATTTATAGTATTATTTCTACTCTCCTTCAAGCTTGTTAAAAATAGTAAGAAGGTCGCTAGTTGACTTTTTTGGGCTCGTTAAAAATTTATGAGAAAGGTATGGAGTTACATTTAAGCTCTGGTCTGACTCCCTAAATATGACTAGATTTTCGATTTCATTTGTCCCTTCAAACTCGTTAAAGGATGTGAAGGAACATCCACATAGGTATAACTTTACCCATTTTTCAGGCCATGTGGATTACTTAGGAAAAATAAATACTCTATTTTCTTCAAAATCTAGAAGAGTATCTTCAGGTATAGATTTATCTCTTTCCTAGACCTTGAGGACTAAACTTATAGAAAATGAACCTATTTGAGCTTACTTTTCTCTTTTTCATGCTCTGGTTTAAACTATGAAAAATATTTTGAGCATTATTTATGCCATTTGTCATGCTCACTTAAACCCTAGGAAAAAATAATCGAGTGATCTTGCTTCCTTTCACACTCGTTAAAACTAAAGTGTTTTTCTTGCTTTTGAAGGAGTGTCGATCTAGTGATAGTTTACTCCTTTTCAGACCTTGCCGACTAACTACGAAAAATACATACCTTGGTTTGTCTGAGCTAATAGAGTTCTCCTCTTGATTGTTTTATACTTTTTCAGACTTTGGATACTAACCTTATGAAAAATTTCCCCTCTAGATTCTTCTTTGGTGTTTTCAAACTCTCAAATTGTGAAAACACTATTGAGCATTCACTAATTCAGGCTCGTAAAATCCACGAATCAGTGCTTTATCAAGCCTTCTTCTGTCTCTTCTTCAAGATTGCCAGCAATGAAGAAGGTCGTGATTTTTCTTTCTTGGACTCGTTAAACCTTTACAAGAAAGAAGGAAAGGGAAGTTCATTCAAATGTCTTTTTTATCATGGAAACAAGCCTTTTCTCCTTGAACAAAGCACCAGTTTTGAGTCTATAAATAGTTGGGTTCTAGTTTTCTCCTTAGGATTAAGCCTGATCTCAGAGTTTTTACTCCTCCAATTGGTTACTTTTCCAATTATATGGAGAATTCGCTAATGTCTCCTACATTGAAAATTTGTGTCGTTGGTCCCTTTGTGTGAAAAGATACCTAAGTCACTATTGTGTCGTTCTTATTGTTCAAGGATAAACCTTTGTCGATCATTCTGTAGTTTCCTTGACCTTTTGTGTCGACCACTCCCTAGTATCAGTTCATTATATCTAGTCTTCGATGGTCCTTATTGAAAAACTTTGTACCAGTTCTAGATCCAATCAGTCTTTGATTTACCTCATGTTGGATGATGGAGGATGCCTTAATTCCTTCCTTCCAATGGATCTCTTCCTATTGACTTCAACACATATTGCTTAATGGAAATTTTCCTCGCTATTGGGTAGTGGGAATACCTTAATGTCTCTTGCTCGATGGATTCTTCAAGTGTTCGAATTCAAGACCATTTATTCACATTTGTTAGAATGTACTAGGTACCTTGGGGACCATTTTCATTAATGATGGTTTCCCTAGCGTTTGTTAACCATTCTCATCAATGACCTGTAATCAAATAGTTTCCTCCATGTTTGAATTCAACTCCTTTATTCGCATGGTTAGGATTTGTACCTCTAGGTGGTTTGGATTGAATACCTTGGGTCGACAGTAGCATCATCAAATTTTTCTATTTCCCAAGTTGGGAAAGACCTTGTCACATTTCATATGACATTTGTTGAGACATAGATATACCTTGTATTCTTGTGGCTATGATCAATTATTGAGCATGGATCCACCTTGTTCATTTGTGGCTATGACTCCTTTAGATTTTATATGGAGAGTTTTTGCATATTGTGCAACCATGATAGCTACATCAGTTATACACATGTTGGATCCTCCTGTATCTATATGGAGATCATTTGTATATGGACATGCATGTACCAGAGATTAGTTTTTTTCTCACATTTATCTCTCTTTCAGGTACCTCTATTCAAGCCTATGATCTTGGATTCTCCGTCTCTTCCACTTCTCATCTCAGTTGTTTCCTTTTATAATGTATTTCGACTATCATCTTCCCCTGTAACCTCATACATTAGGGGGAATATGTTATAGCCTATAATTACACATCTCCGTCCATGACGACTTTTACATGTTTTCGTCGCATGACGACACTTCATGAAAATCCAATGTCAGTCACTGAAAATATACCTTGATTGGAGGAGCCATATCTAGAATTATGTAACTCTATTTAAACTCTTCTCTAGAACATTGAAAAGGTATCATAACAAATAAGAACTTTCTAGAAGACATCAACCCATGGAAATTCTTGGAAATACCCTAAAAATTGGCTTTTTCTACCCACTTGTGAGTTAATCTAAGAAAACTTGTGAGTCACTCACCCCTTTTGTGAACTANTATATATATATATATATATATATATATAAGGTGGTTTGGGTGGTTTTGTAATTAGTCTTTCATTTGTAATTGATCCCTATTCTACCCTAACTCTTCATATACTATATAAGAAAGGGAGAGGGGTCCATGAAAAGGGACTTGGCCTTTGCATTGTTAGGTTGGAGGAATTGGGACTCTCACCCCCCTACCTTTTCCCTAGATGTCATATTTCTGTGTTGTAGAGCTTGGAGGATGAGATTCTTGGAGAAGATAAGCAGGAGATCTAGATCAAAGGTTTCACGAGGTGCCTTGCATGAAGAGAAGGTATATTTTGTACATATGATTCTGATTAATAAAGATTTGATGCTCTTCCCTTTCCAAATCATTGTCTAATGGATGTTGTATCTATGTTTATGATTAAATGCTTATGATTACCATATTATGTTTTCATGTTATCTTGATTATCATTGTTGTATATGTAGTCAAATTTGGTTTGAGGAAGGTTGAAGCTTGTTTTCTAGGTCTCTTGGATTGAGGAGCAAGAGGAGGGATAAAGGAAAGCTTGGATCAACATTCAGTGAATAAGGTATGAACCTTTCTTACCTTTGTAACCTTGCTTCGGTTTGCTTGCAGAACTTTATTCATTAGTCTTTATACCCCTAGTATGTTGGTGGCCTCTTAACCCTCAGCCATAGGAACACTTTCCCTAACAACAAAAGGCTATATTGAGTTTTTCTTATAAATATTTCCAGGGTGGGAGTCTTATGGATGCATCGAGTTACTATGGTGGATTTTGGGTTATATATTGGCACCCCTCTACTACTAATTTCAAACCCTTTACCTCTCATGTAGGTGTACTCTTGGTTAGGATGTTTTGGGGTTTCAATTACCCCGTGAAGGTAGTGAACTGTTATGATACATATGGAGGAAGAGAGTAATTTTCGAGGCAGGTTGAAGGCAGTGGAATTTTCCAAGAGGAGTACATGATATTTGTTGGTGATCTAAATTTTACTCTTTATGCTTGTGAGATCTAGGGAGATGATCCCCATCTGGACTGTTTTGTTGAGCATTTTATCCATCTTTTTAAGAGGTACAATCACATTGATTCCTTGCCACGTCTTGTGGGAGCAACGTAAAGGAATGGTAGGGTTGGGAAGGTCGAATTAGTTAAGAGACTTGATAGGTTCATCATTTTGAATGCTTTCTCAAAAGTTGTTTGAAGATTCAGGTCTCTATCCATAAATCTGGGGATGTCAGATCACCTCTCTACTTGATGTGGTCCAACCTATGCATAATTTCCCTTTTAAGTTCAACCATGTTTGGCTTCAGGATCCTGATTTTCTTTCTTGGGTTAAATACTATTGGTCTACATATTTAGTGGATTATAAGGAGTTTTCTCTAGATCTTTTCTATAATAAATTGAAAGGATTAACAAAGGAAGTTGTCTAATGGGAGTACAACAAAAGGTTGGAGCTCTCTCATGAGCTACTTCCGCTAGAGGAGGAAATTGATAACATCCTTTTGCAGAACCCCTCTAGTATTTTCTCTAGGGAATCCAAAAGTCATATGATTAAGTTGGAATATAGGAAACCTAATTCCTTAAGGATTAAAGAATAAATATGGAGGTTGAAAAGAAAAGCAATCTGGCTCAAGTAGGGTCACTGTAATTCCAAGTTTTTTCACAAGTATGCTAGTCAAAGGAGAAATTTCAATGCCATCTGGGACCCTAAGGATAGTGAAGGGAAGGGCATTAGTTCCCAAAAGGAATTGGAGCAAGACACAATGACCCATTTCTCCAATATATTCAAAGACCCTAAAAAAATATTTTGGCTAAATTTAAGGTGATTCAACAATATCCAAGATTATTCTCTAAAGAGGAGGGTTTACATGTTGGTAGAGCAGTTACTTTGAATGAAATTGAATCCATCATCAAAATGTTTTCCAGTTCCAAAAGTCATGGGCTTGATGGCTGGGCTGTTGAGTTGTTTTCTCAGTTTTTTTATTTGATGGGGCAAGTTATTGAATGTGGTGGAAGAGTCTAGGGTTAATGGGTTTATCTATGGATCCCTTAAATCCACTTTCATTGCACTGTTCCCAAATAATTATAAGCATGTCTCCTTTAATGAATATAAGTTGATTGATCTATGCAATATTGTCTATAAAATTAACTATAAGGTTATAGCAGACATGATAAAGGCTAAGTTAGTCGATTGCTTGTCCCAAGAACAATTTTGGTTTTTGAGTCAGAGACAAATCCTAGATGCCATTGGGGTCATTCAAGAAAGCGTTCATCCTATAAAAACTAAGAAACTGGTTGCACTTGTCCTTAAAATGCATATGAATAAAGCTTCTGATAGAGTGGATTGGGGGTTCCTCAGATTGGTCCTCCTTCAACTTGGGCTCCCCCTGCTAATGCCACATTGAATAATGTCTTGTAACTTCAACAATTTTTTTTATAGTTTTAGTCAATAGATGCCCCACAACTTTCTTTAAAATTTCTAAGGGCATTCAACAAGGCTACCCTTTAATCCCTATATTATTATTACTAGTGGTGGAAGGACTCAACAAACTTAATGGGAAACCTATGCAAGAGAAGATATTGACCAGTGTCAAAGTGACTTTAGTTCTTCATTTAACACACTTGATATTTTTTGATGATGCCCTCTTATTTGTCAATGGGTCTATTAAAGAATGGAATGATTTTAATGATATTATATCTCTCTTTTGTGATGCTTCAAGTATGGAGGTTAGTCCCCACAAATCTCACTTCTTTCATCATATTGTTGATGCTAGTATCTTGTCTCAGATCAAGCTCTTGTTTCCCTAAAAATGCCAAGTCTCTCCTAGATGATTTCAAATACTTGGGTTATTTTCTTAAACCTAATTACTATGTCAAGGCTAATTGGTTATGGCCCCACAGGAACGTGGAGAAATTAATTGGCTGGTGGGATTTCAAATGGCTTTCCTTGGGAGGAAGGCTTACTTTAGTGAAAGTTGTGTTGGAGAGAATTCCATGTTTATTTTGTCTCAATAGCAAATAGTCCTATGGCTATTATCCATAGCATGAGAAGAAATATGATGCATTTTCTTTGGTATAGGTATGTAAATAAGTCTAATTTTCATTTGGCCACCTGGGGGATGATTTCTTTGCCAAAGTCTATATGGTGTTAGGGTAATAAGAACATGTTATGGTTTAGTGATGCTTTGAGATTAAAGTGCCTATGTAGAGGCATGTTTAGTCAGGATCTATGGAAATATATTATCCATTCAAAATATCTAAAAAAAATTACCCATGGTTAAGTGGACTAGAAATTCCAAGAAGTTTGTAGTACAAGCATCAATTTTTTGGAGAGGATTTATAAAGGTCTACCATTGGATGGGATCTTGGCTATCTTGGAGGGTAGGAAATGACAAACTTATTCACTTGGGAGTGGACACCTTTGTTAGTGGGGATGGTTTTTACAGTTTATCTTAGTCTCTCATCAATGTGTTATCTACAAATGGTTATCACATGTTAGCTCATGTTAGAAACGTGGTCATCATATGCTTTTCTTACTTTTTTTTTGCATGTGACTTGGGATCGACATGTGCTTTATTAAAGGAACGAACATTGTTTGTCTCCAATTTAAATCATCTAAGCATACGACTCTTTGAGGGGTATGATAGTTTGGTTTGGGAATGGGATAAATATCATGGTAAAATCAATGCTAAATGTGTGTATGAGGCAATCTCTTCAATTGTTGTTGTTTCTACAGGGAGGTGGTGATTCAAAAGGTTAAGGAAGTGGAACATGCCTCTAAAAATTAAATGTTTTATTTGTCTATACTTAGAAAACATGATATTGAGAAGGGATAATCTTATTGCTAGAGGTTTCATTGGCCCAAACTTATGTATCCTTAGCAAAAACAGCGTTGAGGATGTCAACCACTTGTTTGTTGAATGTACTTTATCCTGCTCTGTTTGGTTTGAGGTTCATTTAGATGTTCACATTTATGGTTCCTAGAAAGAGACATCCTTTGAAGAAAACTTGAGAGTTTGGGTCCATCAACATTCCTATCACAAGGAGATCCCCTCCTTTGTATGTTGGGGCATATTGAAGTCTAGGAACCTCTCCATCTTTGAAGACATTTAGGATCATGCACATAGGACTAATATAAAAATATTGGGACAATACAAGGAATATCATAAGTCACAGGAAATGAAGCCTCAAAAGTTGATGTCAGAACCAGTTTATCCTGCTAATGGTATTTGTGGCTTTTTTGATGGTATTGTTGTAGATAGTTAATGTGGTTGTCCCACAAACAAGCAGGTCTCATACACCAATTTGGTGTCTCGCTTGACGGTGACCTTAAAAATAGATTATTATTATTATTATTATTAGATAGTTAATGCGGTTGTGGTATAATGTTGAGAGTCTCTAAGTAGACTAAATTCTTACTTTGGATGGGTGTTGGTATTGGTACTAACACACGTGCATAAATTCTTGTGAGAATTGCTTCTCAGTAGATCTAGAAGCTTGAACAATTTCACCGTCAAAGCGTTTGAGAAAATATGCAAGAGAAAAACAAAGAGACTGAAATAGTTGGAATATCACATGTGAAAGGTACTAATATCTAACCATTATATTACAACAAACCTTGTAGGTATGTATGATACATATTTATAGTACATTGGAGACAATTCGTGAGCCCCTGGTGGCCATGTGAATGACTAGGATTTGACCCCTAAACCCCCCTAGGTTGACCATTAGGCTCCCAAACCTAGCCAAACTGTCAGGAATCCATGTGTGAACATGTGTGAATAGGTAGGAAGCATGCCTCATTCATAAATGAGGGAAGGCAAGCATGGGAGAGCGCATGGGTGAGTGGAGGAATCTATAGGAGGCATATAAATGCCAAGGAGACCACAAAAAGCCACATTCACCCACACTAGAGCCACTAGTAAAAAATGGAAGTGGTTTGCAATTAATGCATAGTCTGAAATGTCAGGATGTTGAAACTAGAGCACCTCAACTACATTTAATGAGCCAGAATCACCTATTTGACTAGTATTTATAACCTAAGTTAGACCATAGAACATAAGCACAATGCAAATGATTATGTCTCCTAAGTAAATCATTAAGGTACTAAGACATATTATTACTCCAACACTTCTTACTCTATGGAGCCTTCCTCACTTTGCTTATTTTCACAATTTTACTTCACTCCATGTCTAAAGAGACAACTCTAAACTTATAGTGGAATGAGCAAATGACAATAGTTCCATTCAAGTGGCTTTGTTGGATCACTTGTGCGATAGGATCAAGTACCTTATTTGAAGCTTTTGTTTCATATCTTTCTCTTGTATCTACATGACCTCTAGCAAGCTACCATATAAATATAGAAGAAGCTATATATATATGATTTGAGTTCGAGGACGACGACGACGTCCCGAGGCTGTTAAAGTGAAAGAAAAAAGGTTAAAGGAAGCGTAGTCCAAGGTAAGTTTGGAGATTATTGATTGATTTATGTGCACGCATATCACAGATTTCAAGGAGTAAAAGAGGGTTGTTATTCTATTCTATTCAAATAAAACTATAAGCATTTGTTTCTCTCCATCTACTGATTCTGCAAGGGCACAGTGACCGATGGAGAGTGACTTTTTTAATGGATTGCAAAAACAAAAGGAAGGGCAGTTTGAATTTTACGTGGTTACCTCGGCGAATCCCACGGCGATATGCACCCTTTTACCACCTGTCCTCATGCGGTCGTCGAATGGTTGCGGTTGCTGCTTCCTCGTCTCGGGCAATAAAAGCAGAGGGGACTCCATGATTCATCTAGGTAGTGTGGAAGGGTAGGGCGAACGTAACGGTAGGGTGACTCTGACTTGAAAAGACGTCCCTCCAACTCCTTTTCCATGTGTGTGGATTTTCTGTGAGCGGAGGGCAGGCTGAGGTTGAAACTGGAGGGTACCCTTGTCTGTGTAGGGTGACAGCTGGGAAGAGGAACAAGAGGAGGTAGGGAGGATAATACTTTGTCAGGGGTAGTAGGGCCCTTAGGAGGGCAGCCTTCCCAATGCAATGCATAAATCCGGTGGAACCGCAGCGGCTTTTAAGGCTAGTGCGTGCTACTGACGGAGTTATGAAGGGATAGAGTCCTTTGACCTTTGGTCCGTCCCCTGGCTTTCTATTCATGTAGAATAAGGAAGCACGGCCTTTACCTTCCGGTATTCTCCTGATTCGATTGTGTATCGTTTGGATTTGCAAAGAAGCGCCCTTCGTTTCCGGCCCTTTGATACCTTCTTGCCTTCCGATTCTGGCGCCCGCTCACTGGAATTCAAGACTGTTCTCTTCAGTCAGTCTAGGTATGCGGTCACCCAAGCAAAACAACATAAAAGGGCTTTTTGGCTCTTCCTGATTTTTTTTGGGTTTTAGGTTTCATTCATTGCTATTTTTCTCTTCAGTCCTGCCTGTTTTGCTCATTTTTGCATACTGATGGGCTCAGGAAAATAGGTGCTACAACAGGATTTAGGGATTTTGAACGAAATGGGGTCGACGAGCAATTGGCTTGCGTTTTCTCTGTCGCCTCATCTGACTGTGGATATGCCGGACTCGAACCAGCCACGGTCGACCTCTGCTGCTTCTAATCATCGTCGTCATCATAATGATTTCAGCAATGGTACTGTTCATGATTGTTATGAGCTTCATCCCACAGATTCTATGCAGATGCCTTTGAGGCCTGATGGTTCACTTTGTATACTGGAAGCACTCGACCGGACGCAGAATAATCAAGGTATAGCCCTTCATCCGTGGGGAATATATAATATATTCACTTGATTTCAAACCGACCAAGCAGATAATATGCTGTATTCCCTTGGGGAAATAAAGAAATGGCTTGTCAATGCTTTCCAGCCCTTCTAGCTCACAGCCTAGATCGGTCTCCATGGCGGGTTCGTCTTTGTTTTTGTTCTTGCTTGAGACTTTTGTTTCTTCATCAGCTCCTGCTAATCCTGAAAGCTTGGAACATTTTCTGTTCGCCCTCAATCTAGGACATATACGGTTCTGTCCTGTACCATACTTATTTTGGATATTATGCGGTCCTAGGGCTTATTGACGTACTGAGAATCTTCCTTCCCCAAATTCTCGAGCAACAAAGTCAATCAGTTTCAAACATAGTGCTGATTGCCACATTTAATCCCACAAACCACAAGTCAAATGGATCCATTCTACACCGCTGAAAGCAAGTTGAATTATGGCCTCCCCACAAATCTCATTCTTGGCCTATCAGATCCGACGGTATCTATTTTTAGCATATATAACAACCAATGCAGCGCGGCAGGCTGCTTATCGATTGTTTTTCTTTTCTTTTTCCCATACGGCTTCGGCTGAGCTTTTCATTCCCTGGCAGTCTGAGTCTCTTAACATTTCTGTTATAAAGCAAAGTAGAATATATATAAGCTTGCATGATGTGTTACTAGCTCAAAATTTTCTTCCATGGTACTAATTTCGTTCCTGGTTACTTATCAGATTGGCAACTGAAAAGTCTAGGGAACCCTGGAAGTATGGATTCGGAATCAGATGTGCAATCACAGCAGATGATGAAGTCGGAGCTGTCGATACTAGCCGGGGGTAGCAGTGAACAGATGTCTGCATCCATTAGGCGCCATAAGAACGTGGACCAAGAAGGCCCAAAGTTGGAGGATTTTCTTGGTGGCGCTTCTCTGGGAGGATCACACTATAACGATGCGAGAACAGATTCAATCTATGGAAACGACGATGCCTTCGATGAGAAGATGATGGCGCCTGGCTTGCGGGATGTTGTGCCGAATTGCTTGAACGGTTTTGATGTCACAGACACTGAATTGTCGTCAGGTTCGAAGAAAACTGATCAAAACCACGATCCCACTAGGAATATTAACTCCATCCAGAACTCCCTTGTACAGGATTCATATGATCAAAATTCGAACGATCAATATATGTTCCCGGATTGCAGCCTCCAGCTTCCTCCAAATTCCGGGGCAAACAATATGATTGGCTTGTCGATGATCAAATCATGGCTGAGGAGCCAACCATGCCCAGAAAACAAGATGAATGCGGCCCCCAATTCAAGCACCCCCACCACAGCTAAAGACCAGTCCCTAGGCAACCTAACAAATATACAATCTTTATCGCTCTCCATGAGCCCGGGCTCTCAGTCCAGTTCACCCTTGGCTCTTCCTGTGCAATATCAGAATACAAACGCTGACAGCCCTTCATCTGAAAATAAGAAACGCTCTCTAGAGAAGCAATGCGTTAGTGTAGAAGCTGCTACCCCAAGGAAATCCATCGATACGTTTGGCCAGCGCACTTCAATATATCGCGGTGTCACTAGGTATTTGAAACAATTTTTCTTCCAGCTCATTCTAAGGTTCATTCTAGGCTTACTTCAACATTTCTGTCATGTTCATATGTCTGTTATTTGTTTTGGTGGTCGGGGAGAACGGTTGTAAATATCTATAAATATGTAATGCTGCAGACATAGATGGACTGGGAGGTATGAGGCTCATCTGTGGGACAATAGTTGCAGGAGAGAGGGCCAGACTCGAAAGGGTAGACAAGGTGAGCTTTGTAAAATAAAAAAATTATCTTCTCACATTTTGGTTTCTTTCATGCGACATGGGCATGGTGATTTGTGTTACCATGGCTGCATTTTCTGATGTCCAAGCTTACATTACATTGCAAAGCTAAATAATAAGTTTTTGTGTGGCTGTGTCACGTGCATGGGCAACGTTGATCGGATTGAACATTCTCAGTCTATTTGGGTAAGAGCAATGTTCTTTCTTGGTTTTAAATTAAAACTCAGTTTGTTCATTAATTTCCTTGTACAGATCGTATACTTGCAGTATGTTCACGCAATCCATTGCTTAAGTGATTATGGCTTTATATATGTTGCCTTGTGTTAGAATTTGGCGTTGTAGCTAGTAAAATTCAGCCATTTTAGCTGGCTTGATTCCAGTTTAGATCATTTTTGTTATAAAAGTGTTCATGGTATCTTGATGAGTATCCTAAAAGAGCCGACAAGAGTGGAATGATTTTAACATGATTATTTGACGTTCAATACAAGTTTGTTGTTTGAAATAGTGCAACCAAAAAAATCTAATCACCTATATGATAATGTGAAGGTTATTTTTAAACATTACAGGTGGATATGACAAAGAAGAGAAGGCAGCTAGGGCTTACGACCTTGCAGCTCTGAAATATTGGGGCCCAACAACGACCACAAATTTTCCAGTGCGAATCAATATTTTTCTTTCATTTCTTTCTGTATATGGAAAATTGTATAAATATAAAAGAATTAATTAAATGTCCAAGTCGCCCAGTTAGATCTCAATGAAACTATATTCTGTGTTCCTTACTACATATTTTTTGGATACAAGGCTGAAATAAAAGACTTTCGTTCTTTTGGCAGACTAGCAATTATGAGAAAGAGCTAGAGGAGATGAAACATATGACAAGGCAGGAGTACGTTGCATCTCTGAGAAGGTATGTTCGTTTTATTACTAGTTAAGGTATTGCAATTCTGTAGGGAAGGTAAATTTGGAAACTATAGTTTAAAGCTTATTAAGTCACATAAATCTTGGATATTTGTGCAGAAAGAGCAGCGGATTCTCTAGAGGAGCATCAATTTACCGTGGAGTAACAAGGTTCGGCTTGCCATATTTCCAAATTGCAGTCAAATGTGTTTTGGAATAATAATAACAGGATGTGTAGCAAATTACTATAAAGCTTACAGTCATAAAGGAACTAGAAAATAAGTCTAAATTTGGGACTAACTATGCAATGAGATTGAACAAAAGGAACTAGAACTCATGGATAAGTTGCTATTTTAGTTTCTTCTACCTAGATCATTAATGGAATTTAGAAATCTAGAGCAGAATTTATAATGCTAACTTCAATAAAAAAACATAGAACATTATCATGCTTCAACATAAAATAGTTTTTCAAATCCTTCTTACCTAAAACTTCTAAAAGCTCCATAGATTAATATGCTCTTATGGTACTTTAAAAATCCTGTTATGCTAACTGAATCTTAAATTAATAATTATTATATTTATAACCAGAAGAATATGGAGGGTAGGAATCCAGTGACAATTCAAGGATTTTCTTCTAGTGTGGGATATAGAAACCCGAAAGTGGTTGTTCAAAATGTCGTGATGGGTTTTGCAGTTTCTGCAAGTAGTTGAAAATTGAGCTTCCTTGGATGACTTGACATGTTTTATAATACTTGGCAACACTTCAAAAACAATGAAGTGGCTAAGATTGTTCAGAAGGAAAAAGTTGGAACACATTCCTTGGTCTCTTTAATATTGGTAATAGGAAATTGAGAGCCAATTTACTGAATTTGCGGTAGTAGGAAAGTTACTGAATTTGTCCATATAAACACATCCAAGTAGAGGATGGCTCATAGATAGAAGAAAACAGAACTCTCAGAAGTAGTTTTGGATATTTGTTCCATAACACCACCATGGGAATGGATGTATAATTTAGAAATAGAATGTTATGAAGATGTTGAGAAAGCAGAGAGATTTTACTGGAAAAGATATTTTCTTTGTTAATGGAGTTTGTTCCCGATAATTTCAATTTACTTAAAAGTAATGCATGGATTGTGGCTTGACAGAATCAAATTAGGTGTTCAAATAATAAATCGTTCATTGATCATGATATGTTACATGCTTTATCTGCAAGAGAATGAAATCACATTAATCTCTACAAATGGCCTTGATGGGTTATTAAAAGAAGCTTGTTTATTATTTCATTAAAAAACACCGAGAGGGAAGATTTTTTTTTTCCCTGACCTTAAGCCATCCAGTAATGTTCAAAAGGGATCCAATACTGGCAGTTATCTGAAATCACATTTTTCACAATGATTCCACTCTCACTGCCTCATGTCTAAGGGCACTACTTCAGTCTGTAAGATCAGTACCTGCTTCAAGATTGATTCTCCATTATAGGTAGCTACTGTGATTTAAGAATGAAACTTTTCATATCGATACAATGCAGATCAAAACCTGAATCAAAATGGAAAATGGTTTCATGCTTTCTGAGGATGTATACATTTGAATTCCGAAGGCCAAAACATTAAATCATACTGTGTTCACATATAAGCATTCGAATTACTAGTCGAAGTTAAATTTTATGTAACTTGCATTAGCCGTGTGGATTAGCAAACATTTTTTGACATTTGTAAACCTTCGAATCCCTTGGTAAGTTGTTCACCATTTAGTATAAGACTTGTTTTTTCTATCACCCAAACATTTTCTTGAAGTTGCACTGTATATTATATGCACCTAATACACTATAAGTCGTTTAGGTTTTCAGTGCTAATAATCGATTTGTATTGAACATGTAACAGACATCACCAACATGGAAGGTGGCAGGCTCGAATAGGAAGAGTTGCTGGAAACAAAGATTTGTATCTGGGAACCTTTAGTAAGTTCTATCATGTTTATGTAAATACTAGCTCTTGATGGCTTTATGCTCCTTTAAGGTGTTCTGAGATTTCTCAAGCTCTTTGCTTGTTAGTGAAACGATGAAAATCCTTTTTAACGAATTCACTTAATTTCATAGGTTCACAGGAAGAGGCAGCTGAAGCCTACGACATCGCTGCCATCAAATTCAGAGGTCTCAATGCTGTAACAAACTTTGACATGAGCAGATACGACGTCAATAGCATCCTTGAAAGCAGCACACTACCCATAGGAGGAGCTGCTGCAAAGCGCATCAAGGACGCGGAGCCATCTGATCCAAGTGTAGACGGTCGTCGTACAGATGATGAAATAAGCAGCACAATCAGTTCACAGATAGCAGACACCTTAACCAGTTATGGCACCGCTGCTTATCCAAATGGGCACGCAGGATGGCCGATAATTGCATTTCAGCAGCAAACAAATCCACATGCAGCAGCTTTATACAATCAGCAAAGGGCTGCAGCTGGATGGTGCAAACAGGAACATAATAATATTCAGAATCATGACCTCCAACTGCACTTTCAATCCAGCACTCAGAATTTTCTCCAGCCATCAATGATGACATCAAATACTAATACTGTTTTGCATAATCTCATGAACTTAGAAACTTCTGCTCAGCTTGATGGGACTAACACCAACTCCAATTCAGGGCTCTTCAGTAACATTTCAGGCAACCTGGCAGGCAACGGTGTGCAGATGGCTAATTCACCTATTCCATCTGGGATGACAGTATGTGACAGTGCTAGAGCTCCTTACAGTACTGAAAATGATGGCAGCAGTACAAAAATTTCCAGTTATAATGATAACATGCTATCTAATTCAGACCCTTTTGCAAGGGGCCTATATTACTTATCACAGCATTCCCCCAGCGTGGTCAAAGCCAACTACGAAAATGCAGCGTATAACAATTGGATGACACCGGCTGTTCAGAATTTAGCACCAAGGCCTAATCTGACAGTTTGTCATGCCCCCATTTTCACTGTATGGAACGACACTTAAGAAGTACAGGCTAGTATCGCATGGCCAGTCCTTGGATTAAGGGACTGGATAATATTCCAAGGAATAAAAGTGGAGCTGATCTTACTGGAATTGTGAAGCCAACCCTGTAACCTATTTTTCTCATGCAGGCAATATAATGCACACCTTAGCTCCTACTTTGCTCACATTTTTGGAAGGGCCTAAGGCATTATTGCTATTGGGTTTTTGTAGTTCGGCAACTATCTACTTTCAAGCCTCTTAGGCTTCATTTTGAAGAAACGAAATGTTGAAATTATTGCCTATAAAAGGCACGCTAACTCTTACTATTTTATTAGCCTGGCTTAGCCAGCAATGCCAGCAATGTGATCAAATGCACCATTGTAAAAAGAGCACAGCAATTTTCCTCGATCATTACTTGCGTTGCATATTGTTACTCTATTTTCTTGTGTAAAAATATCTGCAGAAGTTTCTTTTTTGGGATCATTCAATGACGTTACGTCTTCTAAGTTGATTATAACGAAAAGAAATTAGACTTCTATCTCTTTGATTTTCGGGTACTTCGCTCCCATTGCATTTTCTCATGTTCCATTGCAAGTTCAAGAAATTCATATATAAAAGAACATGTCTGACCTTTTCTCAGGTTCCATTGCAAGTTCAAGAAATTCATAGATAAAAGAGCATGGCTGACCTTTCCTCAGGTTCCATTGCAAATTCAAGAAAATTCTCATGTTCCATTGCAAGTTCAAGAAATTCATAGTCATAAAAGAACATGGCTGACCTTTCCTCAGGTTCCATTGGAAATTCAAGAAAATTTTCCCATGTTCCATTGCAAGTTCGAGAAATAAATTCATATATAAAATAACATGTCTGACCTTCATAGATAAAAGAGCATGGCTGACCTATCCTCAGGTTCCATTGCAAATTCAAGAAATTCATAGATAAAAGAGCATGGCTCCATTGCAAATTCAAGAAATTCATAGATAAAAGAGCATGGCTGACCTGTGGCAATAATGTTTGCAATTCCATGCTCTATATAGTTAAAAATATATATGAGCACTCCAGCAGGATAATCAGCACAACGCTATTATCACCCTGTGACATCGGGTTCTATGTTCAATGCAATCTCTAACCCTATTCAAAATTGTAAAAGCATGGCCTACCGAATCCAATCAGCGAAAGCACCAGCTTCCAAGCCAAAAACTAACCTAGAAACTCAGCGAGGATTTGTTTGAAATTAAATCGATGTATATACATACGTGTGCTTGGGTTGGTTCGATCGAGGCCCTGCGACAGCGTGCCGTGAAAAAATTGTGTATATCATCGGGAACAGGCCTACCCAAGAATAACATCGCAAAATTCGAAATCACCCATGATCGGATCGAGAAAACCAACGACCCATTAATTCATTCAGTTGATAATTAATAAATCTTTCCTCACATTGTTCAAAGTATTTTCACCGAGAAAACGACCCATTAATTCATTCGGTTGATAATTAATAAATCTTTCCTCACATTGTTCAAAGTATTTTCACCGGGAAAACGACCCGGGCCAACGAATCTCTCCTTACATTAATCAAATTTTACGACCATTAAATCGTTCTCAAGGAGCTTAAGAAGCTTGTTTCATTATTCAAGAAGCTTAAGAAGCTTTGTTCATTATTCAAATTTTCACTTGGAAATGAATGCATCCAACAATATTCAACCTTCACGCAATTGTTACAATAATGGAAAGATAATTGTTACAATAATGGAAAGAGAAACTATTATGTATTTGTTTTAAATATAATCTGTTTTTTCTTGAAATCCACTCGGCCTGCTCCATGAATGCGCGGTATACAAATTTACGTTCATGTTGCTGCTTCTTCACCGACTGACGGAACCATAACTTCACACTTCATGGATAATTATGAAAGAGCGTCAGACTTTATTACCAGAAAGAAATAATTGGCGGCAACCATAGACATTAAAATATTTGATGGGCGTCGAGTCCATCACGACGCAATCCCTGACTCGCAAATTAAAATATTAAAACCATTCAACACCATTACGCATGGGCTATCATGTGAGCGCAGCATGGTCTGCTCTGCTGCCAAAGTTTATTCCCTCGGCTTGTAGTGACACTATTATTGTTTGGAGTCCTCGGTTTTCAATTGCACTCGAAAATTACATTACAAATATGCTATAAATACTAGGAAAGTATTCGACGTTACGGCTAAATTTAGGTGGACTACAGCCTTTTTTTTTCATTTACTGATGAGGATGAAACAAGTGTACTGTAAAGATTGATTTTATGGAGATTGATTCTATCACAGTGCCTTTTCATTTACGGATAAGGACCAGACAAGTGTACTGTATAGATTGATTTTATGGCAGTGGTTCAAAATTTGAATATAAAAAATAACTAGTAACTAATAAATGGAAAACTCAGTGGTTCAAAATTTGAATATA
>LPNX010297283.1:63172-97847 GCA_001517045.1 Pseudotsuga menziesii | reverse complement strand
GTTGATAATTGGATAACAAGTAGTTAGGCATACATAACTGAGAGTTGAATAGGTTAAACTAGAAAAATATGAAGAACAAAGGAAAAATTCCAAATAGTTCATTTCATGACTATTTCTCAACCATTTGATCTTTATGGACTTGATCCAGCCACAAACTATGTAAATGTGCTGGTTAAATTTATGGATAAAGATTATGTGAATGTGCTGGTTGAATTTATGGATAAAGATTAGATGACAAAATTATCACAAGTGAGTTGTTAAAACTGACATTAACTCAATTGTTAAAACAATATTCAATACTCTTATATACTAGTTGAGTCATCACCATGATTTTGATAATTATTTCACAAACATAGATTTTTATTATTAAGAAATCCCAATTTTCCAAATTTCTATACTCCCAATATATTTTTAAAACTCCATTTTATTAGAACAAATCCATGTTATATAACCAATATTAGAACTAATTCTAATGAAATCCATAGCAAAACAGCGTGTAGGTCTATTCCTAACATTCTATGGGATGAAAGGGTTTTCCATCTGTGTGAGTCTATGAGCTGATGATGAAAATCACTTTCTCTTAGAGTGCCTTGCTTACACCCACATTAGATCTAAGTTTCACAATATTGGTTAGAATACAAATCTTATAACCTCCTAACTTGCCAAAACTATGAAAAGCTTGAAAAACTTTTTGACAAGTTTTTTGAACATATAAACAACATTTTAAAGTAAACCCATATAATCCTTCTTAAAGTTCTATAAACCAAAATTAATCTCAATAAAAGTTAATCATCATCCATCCTAATTTCAAAAATCCCTGAAAATCTTGTATAAATAAAAACACTGGATTAAA
This sequence comes from Pseudotsuga menziesii, assembly GCA_001517045.1. NCBI lineage: Eukaryota > Viridiplantae > Streptophyta > Pinopsida > Pinales > Pinaceae > Pseudotsuga > Pseudotsuga menziesii. The sequence goes on along the minus strand of LPNX010297283.1, from coordinate 96,994 downwards.
ATGCACATGATGCATTTAGTAACTGTAACAACAGGATTAAGACGAACATTTTTTATAATGTGGATTCGTTTGATTTGAAGTAACATTGGTCTACAGAGTGCTGCTGAGTACATATTTGATCGGGGAGACCTAAAAATTTATAGAGGTGGCCCTGGGCCGGTGGCCATGAATCCTTTGAGAATCTTATTCTGAATTCCGTTAAATCTTTTTACAGGCAGAGAAAGGTATCTTCGGTTCTTAGAAGTCAAAAGTACATTGCTCGCCGCGTTGAATCCAGGTCATACGGGTGCGGTCGCTGTCAGTCGAATTGAATAAGGTCAGTCTCAAGCCGTCCTAATCAGAGCGTACGACAAGACTTGAACATCTGACAGGCTGAGCAACACCGTGCACGGATCCAATCTACGCAGGCCTCTGTTGCGGGGCTGTCACATCATCACCGTCCCTCATCAAATGATGAGCGCCTTGGCACGATCCTACGGCAATCCTTCTGCGGCTACGTGGGTCCCGCCGCTATCATGACCCGAATCTGCCCTCCCGGTGACTGGTTCGTCTTGCTGTCTACGTGCCCTTTCCCCGTTCTCTTCGTTATCCGAATGCCACGCATGCATCAGACCTACCGTAACTTAATATTTCTGATTCTCTAATGTCCAAACTTTAGCTGGGGATGCCAATATAATATTAACCCGAACCCCAAACCCCATATAATATGATTCAGTTCCTTTCCCTTTCCTCCCTAGGATCTAGTACTCCTATCTTGGGGTTATGGTCACGAACGGGGAGACAATAAGCATTTCTTGTCCATGGCATGTACGTCTTAAGCTTGCTTTAGGAATGCTTAAAAATTGACATATGGTCTTGGGCCCACCCTCTCCATTTGAATTCCCCATGGTGATCATCCTTATCAACTTTGTCATCACCTGACATATGCTAAGCTCAATAGAGGTTGGTAGGTATATGTCATGGTTTAGAATCATTTTCTCACGGCTTCCAAATCCATAGCTTTATATCAAGTGTCACCAGGATAATACTAATCAACATTTTATAAGGCAGCAGGACATTGCTAAATTTCATCTTTCTTTTTTATAAGGTCATTGTTGTACTTCAAATGTAATAAAATATGAAATGAGGGGTTCAATTTTGGCCATGTTATGCAACTGTCATGGAATTTTGATTGAACATAGTAAGGATTTTTTATTTTTTTATTTTTTAAATGTGTTTAGAGTTTTGATCATACACTCTCTTTTATTGTGTCATGGAATTGATTATAACACATGGCAAAGGTTGTTGATTTGATCAAAATTCCATATCTATTTAAAAGTAGCTTATAAGATCAAATTTTCGAAGGTATTCACTTTTACATGGTTGATAGGCTTTACTTTTCATTAAAAGGATATTTATATATTATTAAATATAATGACTATAAAATTGATATTGACCATTTCAAACATTTGATTCTTTGTTTCTTTGATTGATTTATTTTACATAAAGTTAATAACTATTTTTATTTTAAGATATCAAATCTTTATCCTATTAAATATTATAAGAATTTTAGCAACTTTAAATATCTAAAAGGTAAGTCTATCGATCGAGCTATTATGTTATTATGTAGAGAGGCTACATGTTCCCAAAACATTATTTTCAAATAGCCAAACAAATATATTTTATGTTTAGTTTAATAAATAAATCAAATAAGATATATATTAAAATACAAATTTAATGTTAATTTTTTAAAAATTTAAGAGATTATTTTTAAGAAATTTGATTTCATAAAATGAGGTGTTTTTATTTTCTTTTCAAATATATTTATGTAAGAAAATCTAATGCGATTAGATTAATATGTAATATAAATATATTAACTCATAAAATATGAGAGATGAAAATTTCATATACAAATTTAGATTTTAAATTATAAATGAGAGATGAAAATTCTATATACAAGTTTAGATTCTAAATTATAAATGATAATATAAGTAAACTTATATATTAAATATAAAAAAAACTTATAATATAAATATAAAAAACTTATATATAAAAAAAATTATAATATAAATATATTAAATATAAATACTTATTTAGATTAAAATAGTATAATGAAGTATATTAATTCAAACAAGAAGACTTAATTATAAATGACAACATAATAAATTTAATTAAACAAATTACAATATAAATATATTTACTAAAAATATGTATTTTCATAAAATTAATATAATGAAGTATATTAACTTAAACAACAATGCTTAAAGAAATTCTAAAAATAATTTAGATGAACTGCAAAGTAGAATTATAAAGAGCCGAGAGGAATCAAATTTCTGGAGGTGCAAACCTCTTATTAAGCATTGCACTCAAGGAGCTATTGATTTGATTCAAACCAAAAGACACATCTTTTTCTTTAAAGTCGACATATAATATTTTTATTATTAATATTTCATATTATTTATGATAGACATATAGTATTTTTATTATTAATATTTAATATTATTTATGGCTTATATATAATATTTATTATTATTATTTTTATTTCGTTAAGAAGGAACATTACAACATCTCCCCTATACATGGTTTTAAAACCATGTGGAAGGCCCTCCTAAAACCATGGGTTGTTTAGGAGGCCTTGCACATGGTCTTAAAACCATTTGCAAGGCCCTCCTAAACCATGTACAATAAAACCATGGGTTGTTTAGGAGGCCCTACACATGGTCTTAAAACCATTTGCAAGGCCCTCCTAAATCATGTATAATAAAACCATGGGTTAACATTTTTTTGGGATAATTCAATTTATTTTTTATTTTGTTAGGTATGAACATTACAACATCTCCCCCATATTGTGTTGTTTTTCTCATGATTTTTTTTTCCTGTGATAATTAATTTTTTTTTATTTTTTATTGTTTTGTTAGGTAGGAACATTACTAACATCTCTCCTATATTCGCTTGTTTTTGTGGCCGGCATTTATTTTAGTAAAAGCATTTCTAGATCACTATAGTTGTGATGATTTAAAAGATGGAAATGTTGTGCTCTTATGTAGGCATACACACTATATTTGATGAGAAATTGATTTTAATCCTCAACTCTCTTAGTATACAAATATAACAAATTCTTTCATGATGCTTCTATAGCTAGTGAGAATTTGTTCTTGTTTTAGCAATGGTAATTCTCTTCTTAATGTCATAGAGACTATTTTTATTTTTTAGATTAAAGATGATCACTTCCTTATAATATTTTAATTACCTCAGCCTAGATTGCTTAAAAAATATTCATTGAAAAATAGGATTCCATAAACTAAAATAAATATTTAAAAATAGAAACTTAAAATTGATATAATTCAAAAATTAAATTCCATTAGGATAAAAATTTAAAAATACAAACTTAAAATTTATATAACTCAAGTATATAATTTCAAACCATGTCGTTTGTACCATGGTTTTTGTGTTATTAAAGAGTGAATTTAAAGGATAATGATATAACCAATATTCTCATAATTACATATGAGAGGATTTACATAGAAGGATAGGCATTCATATGTTTTAATATAAAATTGTATGGATTTATATTTTTTATCAAAATAAAGATAAAATTGTATGGATTTATATTTACATCAAGATAAAGATATTTATATTTAGTTTTTGAAATTTGGATTTATTAAAAATTAAAAATAATCAAAATTTTTAATATATTATTGTATAGATTTATATTTTTATTAAAGATAAAGATTGTATGGATTTATATTTACATTAAAGATATTTATATTTAGTTTTTGAAATTTGAATTTATTAAAAATTAAAAATAATCAAATTATACTTTTTATTTTAAAATTTAAACAATTGAAAAAATATATGCATTTATATTTATATATGCATTTCTATATATTTATCCATGTATTTGATTTATTTAAAAATCTATAAATAGATCTAAAATACATTAAAAAAATACATATTTTTAATTTTATAACTTGATTTTATATTATATTATGTATGAATATATATAATGATAATGATAATTATTCCATGTAGAATGTGATACACTTTGATTTATAGAATAAATTAATTACTTTGAAATGTTGTTGATGTGATACAATAATTTTAAATTAATTTTTTATTTTCATTTATTTATTAGGTTTTTTTATTATAAATATTCATTATAAGAATTAATTTTTTTTATATAAAAATTTATGATGTTTTAAAAAATATTTAGTCACATGTAAAGAAGGGTGATAATATTTTTTATGAAGATATCATTAATATAATATTTTTAATTTTTATGTATGTAAAAAATATTGTATCCTTCTATAATAGTTTTATATATTAATTGTATATATCAAATTATTTTTATTCATTTATAAAGATATTTATTTTTATTTATATCTTTGTTTCACTAACACATATTATTACTATTATTTATTATAAGTATATTTTAATTAATAAATATTAATATCTTTATCATACTAAGTTATAGTGAATCTAGCTATTTTACACCACCACTTTTTGAGATGTATTTTTTTTGTATCTTATACTCAAAAAATTTGATCCCTCTCTTGTTAGTTAAATGTGTGTTTACGTTTTATTTTATTACTTTTTATGTTTAGAAATATAATATTACCTTACCCTATATGACAACATCTCCCCTATAGTGGATATAGAGCACCTTGCTCTTGTGCTATAACTACTCTTGGTGCAATTAGCATAATCCCTTCAACTTTAGTTATTTAATATTTGATTTATAAAACTATATTATTTATTTAAAACCATAATATATTATTTTATGAAATAAAATGAAATTTATTAAAGTGTAAATTTAGGTAATGACTTATTTATGGTGACTAGTAAAAATATGTTCCTTCTTTTAATCATCTTTTAAGTCATTATTTTTTCCTTAGAAACCGTTGTTTGTTTCTTATTTTTCATATCAAGTATCCATTTTTCCCTCCCAACCCTCCTACTTTTGTTATTTCATCTTCCTATCATTTTGTTCACCCATTTCACTCTCCTTCTTTAACTTTGCCTTATTTATTTTATTTTATTTTATTCATTTAGAACCAATTTGAAAAATGTCACACCATTTTTTTCTCACTTTAAATTTTATCTGAACTTCTTTCGTATCCCTTTCAATTTTGTATTTTACGCCTATTAAGTACCTTATTATCATAATAAGATATTAATATTGTTGACACAAATCCGTCGATAGGGGTTCACGCTCTGTCGACACCCTTAACTCAACGATCTCCTTGAGCACCAGCTCAGACATGTTTTACCTTGTCCAACAACACCTACGAAACAAATGATGTCTCACCCGAGATGTTCAAGAAAGAACTGTTGGAACCACTTTTCTGCAGTAAGAAGGATGATCGTGCATCTACTGTCTAACTATCACAACATTACTTGAGGGATCAAACAAACGTTTACTTTCACGAATTCATATCTGATCACAACAATGCAATTACTCATAAACATATTGATTGCCGTAACATGATTTAAAACAAATAAACATCACATCATTAAGAGAGAACTGGTCCATTCACATTGCATCATTCAACACAGAAAAGCAGAAAGACATAAAAAAACAATATTTCCATCAAAAATCCATCATGTCATATTACTTCTGCATCAAAACATGGTCTCAGAAATATCTTCACAGTTGCGTCAAGATAGAAATGAGTCTTCCATATATCACAATTCAACATAAGATCTCAGATATCATAGCATAAAAGATCCCATTCTAGATGTCCAAAAATATCTCTCCCAAAATATCCTCCCTCAACATTACATTCCTACCTCTATTTATAGGCTTGCGCCTTTTACAAAATGGTCCACTTTGATCAACTTCCTAACTAACTTGGACCAAAACTACAAAACTATGACCAATTCCTACAAAATTATGACCAAGCTGACTCTTTGTCGACTTTCCCTCCCTGTGCACCATCTTTCTCCTTACCCATCATCTTTAGCCTTGCCCATTATCTTTCACCTTATGCATCATCTTTCTTCTTGTGCATCACCCTTCGTGCTGCGTAGCTTATCTTCCTCAAAACTGCTTGCCAACAGGCCCCCAACACAATCTTGTGGCTTTCCCTTGAGCCACGTCAACTGGAAATAGTGTAGCCATTTATTTTGATCTTGAAGTCCTCATATTGTTGTTTGAATTCTTCTACCTTCTCCTTCATCTTGTCACTGATCTCCATGCAGTCTGCGACATCCTTTTCAAGTGGATGTTTGACAATCTTCACAGTCACTTCTTGTTGACTTTCCTACACCGCTTGGAGTGCAATAACTGCTTTCAGTGACAACTGCTCACCAATATCCTAAAACTCTTGAAGTTGAGTGTGCGTCATTGCTGATGCTCTCATGACTTCATGACGCACTGCTGCAACTCCTTTAACTCTGTCACACTTGTCACTTCTATAGCTAGGGGAATCTCTCTAAGTGATGTCTGCAGTGCAACCAACTATGCTTTCGATTCCATTAGTTGTGTGTTTAGCTATTCTAAATGTTCATCCAGTACCACGCTACCCCTAAACTGCGTGGTGGAATCTCTAATTAGCTTGGCTTATTTATCAATCTCCTCAAGCTGTGTCACGACGTCTTCAATAGCTCCCTTGCGATCAACAACTTTCTCTGGAGGTGTGCCTGGGTTCACTAGTGCCTGCAAGTCTTCAAGGTCACGTTTGAAGCCTATAATGAATTGTCCTAGGGATTCGGCATCCATGTCCTCCACTATTTCCAGGATTTTCTAATAGACAACAAAAAATTCATTTTCCAACTGTGTTCTGTCATCCCACAACTGCGTCTTCTTATCGACTAGTCTATCCTGCTCCTTCTTCAAGTTCTCAATCTCCTGCTTCACTGCCTCTTCTTGTTCTTGCCACTTCAATAGGTGGTTGTCGATGATCTTCTCACAGTCGACCAAATACTGTGCGTTGATAACTCATTCACATCCAGGGTGATTGTTTTGAACTACTGTAGTGAGGCATCAAGGTCCTCACTGTTCGTTTCCAATGCTCGCAATGGAATCAACACAATCCTAACCCGCTTCCCTGTACTAATCTCGCATGTTCTTTGCAAAACATTTTCCTCATGCACTCTCTCCAATATAGCATTTATCAAAGATTTTAGTTGCAACTTTACCTTTGAGAAGCCCTCAGTCAATTGCTACCTCAGTTGAGTCTTAGTTGCAGTCGTTGCCACTGTGATTACCGCAATGATGCGACTCACTTGCTCATCTTCCATTGGCACTGTGCCGCTGGCCTCTCCTTACTCTTGCCTTGTCTTTGTTCTTATCTCCTTGTATTTCCACTCCGCTTTTGAATCCGTCGGAGTCATTGATGATGCTTCTTGCGACTCTTGATCGTTTTCCTGCCAACATGACTAAGGGAAATGGGAAAAATATCTTCAAATGGACATTGACACAACATCAATATTTTGAGAAGCTCAAACACAAGCTTTGTACTGCACTAATACTTGTTTTACATTATTTACATCATCCTTTTGATATTGAGATGGACGCATTGGACTATGCCTTGGGCGTAATGATCACTTAGTCGGGTCACCTAGTCGCTTTTCATTTCAAACTTTAATGACACCGTTAGAATGGATTCAATGTATGAAAATGAACTGTATGCCTCTATGCAAGTCCTTAAGAAATTGAGACATTACATTCTTGACAAGGAGATGATCATTCTTACTAACCACAAAGATTCATATTTCACCCTGCCCCAGTTGAAGCTATAAACAACTTGAAAACTCAATTGAATTAATTACCTACAACAATTCCAGTTGGTAATTAAGCATCCGAAAGGTAAATTAAATGCTGCAGCTGATTCTTTGAGTTAACCACCCATTACTCTCCTTTTTATAGTGATGAGTATGTAGGGCTATGACACTTCTACTTGGCCTCAATTGTGTTCGATATACTGTGAATTTTATGCAATTTATCAACAACTTCAAATCGACCCACTGTCCACTACCGACTAATTCCTGAAAGATACCTTGCTATACAAGCTTGGACAACTTTGTGTACCAAAAGGTGAGCACTGACATAAGCTCATTTGGGACACACACTATAGAAATACTCTAGGACACTTTGGAGTAGAAAAGACCCTTGCCATCCTTCAAAAGTATTTTTATTGGCCTTCACTTAAATATGATGTCGATAGGTACATTCAATCATGCGTGGTTTGTGCCATTGCTAAACTGCCAAATCGACGGCAAGGATTGTACATGCCTTTGTCAGTTCCTAGACCATGGGAATCTATTTCAATGGACTACTTGATGAGATATGCTACTACCAAACATCAACATGATGTGGTCTTAGTAGTCATTAATAGATTTTCCAAGGCGGCCATTCTCATTCCATGCAAGAAGACTACGAAAACGCAATAGAATTCTTAGCTCTTCTTTGAACATGTATGGAAATATTATGTCTTACCGATGACCATTATTTCCAACAAAGATGCCAGATTTGTCAGCATATTTTGGAAGAATCTCTAGAAAAATATTTATATGAGACTCTCCTTATCAACAACATTCCATCCTTAAACAAATGGATAGATGGAAGTTGTGAATCACTTGGTAGTACAACTTCTTTGCATGTACAACCACAGGCATCGTCGAACATGGGATGAAAGTCTCCCATATATACAACATAGTTACAATTGTGCTCAACACTTCTCTACGATCAAGATTACATTTGATATCTATTATGTATTTCAACCCTCAGCACCCATTGGCTTTATTAGTTCATCAACACATTTGAATGACACTGAATCTGACCGATGAGAAGTTGAAAAAACATTGAAGTTTTGAGATCAAATATGCAACATTCGGAAACAAGCACATGAAATGTTGCAATGATCTAATGCGAAATCTAAGTATCGACACCATAATAATCATATTCCTCATTTATTTTAAAGTGGGGATCAGGTCTGGTTGCATAACAAGAAAAAACGCTTCATTGGTCCATACAAAGAGCCGAATCCTTTGTGATATGGTATGTACATTATTCTTAAGAAGATTGGAGAAAATGTTTTCCATTTCGACATTCCTTCATGCCTGGGTCTACATCCAATATTTAATGTGGATCTAGTTCAACCATACCATGCACCACTATTGGAACATAATGACTTGAAGACAACAAAAACCGAATACATCCATTTAGACGTTCAACAGCCTCTTCCTTGTGACACCATTGTGGGATGACGAATACACCATACAAGGAAAAAGAAAATTCCCTTGTTTCAAGTGGCTAAATCCGGATAACTTCCAACACAAGGAAAATGGTACTCTGCTACTGAACTAACCAACAAGTTTCCTCATCTATACGAGCAAACAATAGGGACCATTTTAAGGAGGTATGATCCATCCAATAGTTGGATTTTTTTTCGAAGACGATGGATGCCAACATCAACTTTGACAAGTTCCGCACCTCATTAGGTTCAACATCAACTTCGACAAGTTCTGCACCTCGACAAGTTCAACATCAACTAAGTTTTTCACCTCAACAGGTTCAATATCGGCTTCGACGGATTCAGCATCTCGACATGCATCGTTGACATTGACGACCGATGAACTACGACATATTGTCTCTCTGTCTTCCAGTCTTCTGTAATGGTTGGAACCGTTCCAACTTATCTTGTAACATAATGTAATATGAAGACAACCCAAGTGTTCTCAACACTCTATTTAAGCATGTACATTATTGTAATATACAACAGTAATACTGCATTAATGAAGTAACAGATATTGGTTTGAATTCTTTCATATTGTCTCTATGTGTGTATGTTTTTTGTGTGTAGTGTATTTCCTACTTTGCTTATTATTAATATGCTTCCACCATAACAATACTCGATTCTTACAATCGAAATGTTGTCCCCGTCGTGCACCTAGGTGTGGTCAGATCAAAGTCCTACAAAAAGAAAAATTTAATTGATTAGATCATATCAATTATAGAGAACTAAAATAACATTAATGAATATATGTCATAGTTCACAAAATATTTCAAAGATGACACTTACCCCGTAATGTTCTATTTTTTTTCTGCAAGTCATCAATTCTTGCTTTGATTTATTCAGTCTTAGGCCTGATTACAATCAGTCTAAGAAGTTCTTGTTTGGACCTTTTCAAGTCCTTATTCATAGTTTCCATTGGGACAGTTAAATAAAATATATCTTCCTTAATGACCACCTCATCATCCTGATGTGGCGTTTTCTACAAAAATCAATAAATAAAAGTAGTTAATTTATTTTTATCACTACAAAAGTTCATGTCAAAAAAATAACAAGCATATAATAAAAAAATAATTACTTTAATCATGTTTAGGTACTATTACGCTATCATTTACCTGATGCGAAACCATTGGTGACTTCCCACGGTCAGCCTTCCACAATACAAGAAGAAAGACATATTCATAATAAAAAGTAAAAATTGAACCATATTTAATAAATGTGTTTAGTGAAGAAAACATTTAGTGTTAATATGATAGTCACATTTACCTGACCAGAAGATTTAGGTGTGTTCTTAGTACCCCCTACCACAATACAATAAGTATGATATCACCTTGAAATATTGAGCTCATAAGAATAAAAATGGTCAATTGTTAACATCTGTAATATAATCGCGAATTGTGGTTACTATTACATTGATGCTATTATGTGCTATTAGGTTAACATTTACCTCATGAAACACCATTGGTGACTTCCCACAGTTAGCCTGCCACAATTCAAGATGCAAGACATATTCATATTGAAAAGTAAAAGTTGAACCATGTCTAATAAATGTGGTTAATGAACAAAAAATTTAGTGTTAATATGACAATCAAGCTCTAGTGCTCCTCCAAGGGCTACAACAACTCAGGAGAAAAGGAATATCACAGGCTAGGGTAGTAATGGATTCACATTTAAGTCTCATTGGTTTTATGGTAAGGAGTTCCAACCTGGTGAATATCCACCAAAAACAAATCATTCTGAGAATCGAGCACATAGATATAAAATTCCATAAGATGAGATACTTTCATGTGTTGTGAAAAAAAATATGGATTAATGAAGACAATTAAAGGCTATAATAAATTTGGATAAAACATCCTGTCGTTACACGAAGATTCAGGTGTATTCACCTGAAAATACACAAGGGTTTGGGTGTCTCATCTTGATGATACACATGGGAAAGGAAAGCTATGGGTGCACAGTTCCACTTCTTTTGGGAACTAGATCGGGGACGTTTCAGGACAGGTTGACCTATTCACCTACGTGGCTCATTGATATTTATAAGGCATTGGATTTTTTCGATTTGTTGCTAAGATGCATGAATTTATTGAATGTAAATATTGTTTCAAAGTGTTTTAATTGCAAAAAATATTTCCTTACAACAGTAGATTGGATTTAACTTCTTGCAAAATTAAAACTACCTAATTATTCTCTTAATTGTTGTGATTTGAAGGCTTGTTGAAACTTTTGTAAGGAAAGATAATTAACCTATACGAAAGCAAATCAATCTGTTAACACTAGAGAGGTAGCTTTGGAACCTAGCACTCTATTTCTAGAATGACCATGAATATGAGCAATACCCACTCCCCTAATGGGAGGTCCCTCACTGCTGCGTGGTGGCTTGTCTAACACGCGGTGTTCCTGAGTGGAGAGGTGGAAGGACGAGTAGGCTTAAGGAAGAAGCGAGAAAGGGATGTATGAAAATTTGAAATGACAATGGAGAAGGATCTCACGTGTAGAATTGATTCCCTATCTGGAGATCTTCTATGAAAACTACCTCCATCTAGAAGGAACAATCTAGTTCAGACGTAATGATGTGAATTGTGTCCTGTGTGAGCACAGTGAAGGAGTGTGGATATTTAATCCATGCCCCATATATTAACCTCATTATAGAAGTGTGTGACTGGACTAAGGAGATAGGTCACCGTTGTAGTTCATGCATCCATATGTTATTTGGGAAGGAAATCATGCATTAGCTAATTATTATCCAATGTCATCACGATCTGGTTTCTCTGTAGTGTGCAGAATCTTGAGAGACTTGACTCTTCATCAAGTGGCCTAAGGACAGTTATACTAGTGAGGAAAGTGAAAATAGTTGTTCGCGGCATGGCTTGGTTTCCATGGGATGTCGAATGAAGGGCCAAAGAAGAAATGGAAAGTCATAAATGCCACCTACGTCGTGTCAGAGGTGAGATGAGGGAGTGTTTGGAGAAGGTAGCTGAAAACCTTCACTTAGTACTAGTTGTTCAAAGGGACCAATATAAATGAGGAAACCCACCACCAGGATAAATATCAAGCCATATATGCACTCTCAGACAGGATGACCAATGTCGAGATTCAGGTTGGAAGAATGGACTTTGAAGCTACTATTCAAAAACAAGTTGAATCCAAACAGAACTTTGTCGATGGAATTGGCTCTGGGACCTCTGAATGAAAATAATAATGTTTTAGATGTTTTTTGTTTATTGTTGAAACAATTTGGTTCTATAATTTGAAATATATTAAGTAGGAACATATGATTTATTCTTCTTTATCATTATTACGGACAATATGTAGTAGACAAGCCTAGTAGTGTTGGATGTTGTATTCCTTTTTCAGACTTGAAAGAATTGATGTCATCTCCCAATGCTTCAGCATTCAGGCCTTTGTGAATGAAATATTATCTGTCTTTGTTAAAAAAATATACATGAGAGTCACGTTTACCTTACTAGAAGCTATAGGTTTTTTATGAGTAACTCCCTGCCACAATATAATAAGCATAATATTATCTTGAAATATTGAGCTCATAAGCATAAAAAAGTCAAATGTTAAAAAATGTAATATAATCATGATTTATGGATATTATTACATTGAGTTTTACATCATCATATCTACTTGCTTGTGGCATTTGGACACGATGACCTTTCCACGAAACACTTTATAACAAATCAGAGTGAACAAAATTCTTCATAACATCTTGAGATCAGATTAAAATCGAGTGAGACAAAGCATTTTGAGCAGCTAACAACAAGTCTGGGAATCCTTCATCTTTCTAGAAGTACTAAATGGAGCTTTGCAACCTTGAAATTTTTTTATGGGAAATCTTAAAGGGCTTCTTAGGGAGTTCCTAGGGGGCATCTTAGGGAATCCAACACAAAGTATTCTCTGGTTGTTATATGACTAGTAGTCCTACCATTCTACTACTGTAATAGATGTTGTAATAGAGCTACTGAAACAAATGCTGTAACAGAGGAGTTTTAATAGAGTTTCTGAAACAGATGTTGTAATAAAGGTGCTATAATAGAGCTACTAAAACAAAGGCAATGCAATAGAGTTGTTTTAACAGAGGTGCTGTAACAGATGTGCCGGAACAGAAGTGCTAAAATAGAGGTAATAAGTCTGCTACAATAAGAAGTTGTGACAGTAAACTTTGGGGTCATTATCAGGATGTTATTGTAAGTATGATATCAGTTGGTAATGAAATTTGTAAGTGTTGAAATAGAGGTATTGTTTCAACACCCTAAGTTCATGGTTGTTAGCTAAGAATTCTTGTCCTGGTATTATAATCTGTTGAAGATTATAAAGAGAAGTTATCGTTGAGTTTTCTACCACAAGAGGGTTTCCCATAGTAATTTGGTTTTATCTCTGTGATTGTATTACCTTCATTGATCCTTATTTAGGTAGAGATGTATGCTTATGACTTATATATGCTGCAAAATATTTGAAAAATTCCTACAGACATCTAGTTTTTCAACACTATGGTATTTTTCAGTTATGGAAATCCTGGTATTCATTGATATATTCCAAAACATGGAGAGAATTTGTTTATTTGCTGCTACATGTCCCAAAATAAGGACACCATGTCCCTAAAATAGGACACTTCTAAGCCAAAAAGATTGTAAAAAAACAATTTTATTGTTATTCATTCACATTTTTCACTGAGGATTGAACTCTAAGAGGGGTTCTTTTTGCAGGTGAAGAGCGTTATAAGGTTTTCCATCTTGATATACCCCATTTTGTATTTGACAGTGGCGTTCTGACATCTATGTAATACATTTTGATTTTGATGACTCAATGAGAAATATGATTCCAACATTTATGTAATAGAACATTTTGATTTTGATGACTTAATGATAAATTTTATGAGTCTATGAGAACTCACTGCACCGATAGAATTATAACCCACCCTATTTGTCATCCTTCTATTTCACTATTTATAATTTCTGATATATTTTATTTTTCCATATACATGTACATATTACATTGTTTGGCTCTTAGTTGTGATGTATTTTTAGTATTCTTATATGTACATTTACATGTTACATTTTTTGGCTCTTAGACTCTCAAATCATGTTAGACAACATCACAAGGGGATTCATTTCACATAAGGGAGGTTACCCTTTATTTCTATTCCTACCCATGACATTCAATCTAAGTGGCATCATCATTCTAAGTGACATAATCTAAAATACAAAGGGTGTTTATTAATGGGAATATATAATAATAGGTTTTGGTCCTCATCCATGTAATCTAATCAAATAGAAATAGTCCTACTTTGGTTGGATTTCGTATGCCTCTCATGGGCATCCAATAGTGGGGGCGAAGGAATCCAATCACTAACCTCTTTCCCTTGTTTCAATAATGCATCAATACCTATCCCTTTCCGCTAATGAGGGTTTCAGTTAGGTCTATCATTGACAAAAGAATTTTTATTTGTGAATGTGTAATGTGAATAAAACATACTAGGGATGACCCATGGCTAGTAATTTTCTAGGGATGTCTTATATCAATTTTATGGTGAACATATCAAGTATAAATATAGCTGGGATGGACGCATTCTTGGCATGAATTGTTTCTTTGTTTCAAGCCGCATAAGAGAAAAAGTATTGTGTCAAAAATAACTCATAACTCCTTTTGAAGGGGTAGATTTAAATATTTTCCTATAGCAACATTGGAGCATATTTAATGGCATCCTAAAACAATGGAAATTTGTGGACTTCCCTACCTTCAAATAACAATGATAATATAGTCTTGAAAAACTTGTAGAAAATATGGAGTCAAAGAGTAGGTTGATCCACTTGCAATAATATTATTTACTTGTTTGGAGAGGTTTGCAATTGTGGCTCAAGAACAAACATCCACTTGTGGAGGAAATAATTTACATGAAGAGAATATTGAAGTATGCCATTGTTTTAGGGCATATTTTCTAATATCCACAAAATATTAGTAATGCAGGAGGAGCCGCAACTCTATGGGAAGGTTTTTATACTACCTTTGGATCAAAATTAGTTTTAGGGATTAGTACATCTCACCTCATCCTTGTTTCAGTCTCTAGGGAAGAGTCACTACCCTAAAAAGGTCTCTCATATGCCTGTTGCACCCTTTAAACAACACATTGTTTGAAGAGCAGACTGAAGTATGCCATCATATTAGGCCATGTTACCAATTGAGAAGTGCAAAACTATTGAGGCATTAGGGGTTCAATAACCTATAAATCCAACTCTACATAGTTCAATTTTTTGATCATTCTATTAACTTCAAGGTAGATATTACATCCTTGCTTTTATGTTTTCGGAGGATATTCCTTTAGTTTGATGAAAAATAATAAATCACAGACTTTCATGCATTTTTTCGTTGATGAGGTTTATTTAGGTCCAAACCCCAAGAATATTTGAGGTTGGCTTCTGATTAACGGTTTTTAAATATGTATTCATTCTATTTAAATTTGTTTGGGATTGGGAAATCGTTTCCCTATTAGTAGAGGGTGTTGGTGTGGTTATGGCTACAGAACACCCAATTCATGGATTTTACCCAAATTAGGGAATCTAGGGATCACATCCATTCATTCGTAGCTTGTACCATTTGACCTAAAACATAACTATTTTAAAGGAATTAAATTCACACTCAATTATATCTTCCAAATAACCATAGTGCGGTTTTTTAGACACTTCTTGATGCTTGTCACTTCTAGAGAAAACATTAGTGACTTGAAGAACTGCAGTTATTCCAAAATAAAATGTTTTCTTCTTGCCATCCAACTTTTGATGCGAAATTTATGACCATTTCACCGCATATCCTTGTGGTGTATCAATTGCATCATTCCTAACTCACTAAATAAACATACAAGAAGAAATAAACAAAAATAAATACATTGAATATATAATGGGAAACAAAAGAAAAGAGCATGGTAAATTTACTTGCCTTTTTATCTTTTAAACCACATGCTAAATCAATTTCCCTTTGCATAAGTTTACTAGGATATTCTTGTCGATGACGATGCATTGTTTTAATCAAATTACTCACCCATTCCCATGATAAGGTACCATAGAATTATATACATCGTTCTATCCATTCCTCCATCCAATCAAGATTGTTTGCAATGTATATTTGTAGTGCATCCCACTCACAACCAACTATATGAAAAAATACCAATTAAGAATTGTAAATTATCTATCATTAAAGGCAATTAAGTTTACCTTAAAATACTGATGGAATAATAAAAATTACACGAGTAATATATATATATATATATATATATATATACGAAATTGAAAAATTAATTGTATAATACATTAAATATGTACCATATAACCCTCAAGATGTGCTCTTTGTCTAACAAAAGCCTTCAATGACATCAAATTCCTTTCCACCATCCACATTGACATTATGTGTACAGGTCCACAAAAAATTCAATCTCCTCAACTTAGTGTATGAGATAGTGTTCTTGTGCATTGAAAAATGCTGGAGGTAAATGCTAGTGCATTTCACACATTAGACGTGGAATTTCTCTCTTCCAATACCTAATATCTTCTTTATGGATTTCTTTAGATGAAAGCCACCTACAAATGATGCAAGAAAATAACAGTGGTCAACAATATTGAGGCATATATAATAAAGTTCAAAACTGTAAAACACAATATGTAAATAATCTATGCAATAACATGAACAAACATTTTCATGCATATAAAATGTTTCTTACCTCATGTATTTACCAAGATCATTTATAAATTGTTTTATGTTTTCGTCAAAGCTATCTGGGAGAGATAGAGGTAGAATGTACTGTAAAAAAAAGAAAATAATTATTTGTTTCCAAATAAGAGACAACAATTACTAAAAATATGTACTAAATGGAAATTATATACGTAAATAATTACCTTAATGAATGTATGCCAGTCATGAGTTTTAACACCACCAAAATCACCTTTTTTAGTTAAGATATTTTGTATGTTCGACAAAAACCTTGTCGGAAACCTTATTTTCTGAATGACCTCTTTTATAGCATCGCTTTGTTGCTTTGCCAAGAACCATGGAAGACTAATATTTCGATCCCCATCTCCAGCATTGGAATTAATTACAATTATTAATGAGTGATTGGCTTCTACAATGTCACTACATTTTTTTCCAACTTTATCTTTGTTGGTCCTTCTATCTAATATTCTCCATATCATTTTTTTTACATTCTTCTCGATATGAATTGTACCAAACAAATGAGCTATTTGTAGGTGTTCTTAGTAAGGAAACCTACTGAATTGTATGGGATAAATCTTCATTCCTTGTGGAATCCCATTCATGCCGTAACGAAATTCATTAAACAAAAAAAAAAACACATTAACAATAATTCATGACATCCATGGTAAAGAAAATTCAGTAAAAATATAAAATTCATAATATTACATATTTATATGATACATATGCAATTTTCATACCTCATCGATTTATATTATATTCCAACTTCCATAGGTGAGGTGTTATTCTTCGTGGTTTCTTTCCATTCTCTTCTTTACCATTTAATTTTGTTTTCTTGGTAGTTCGATACATATGGTTCTTAGGTAGGAAGCTCTTGTACTCATTAAACACCTCCTTTCATAAAATTCTTGAACGACGATATTTTATCCTAGGACCAAAAAACAGACATGCAAATTTTCCCTTTGTTTGAAGGCATAAAATATATATGTATTGATATTATAACATCAAAAGATTATTAATTTAAATAAAAAATCATGATATTTACCTTAAAAATATATAATTTTATAGTGCAACAGAAAGTTACATACCACAAAAATGTGTTCAATCGGGAGTGCCATGAATGTCCATGCAAGTATTCCATGGAACTGAAATTGTTTATATCCTAGTTGTCTAGAGACTTCATACATAGTGATTCCAACCCATAACTTCAATAGATCATCGATAAGAGGCTCAATATATGCATTCATATCTTTAACTTGGTACTTACCAAATTGATTCAACATACAATGCTATTTAGTTATGTGTCCCAATATATAAAAGGTGTTCACATGCAACAATGAAACAAATAAATGAAATAATATAATTACTTTAAAACAAATACCTGGAATAATCATTTCCAACATTATGTGCTCTCTCTTTATCAACATCCAAGGAGGAAGGCCATTGTTTATGAAGAAAACTGGCCACATTGAGTAAGTAGAACGAATCTCTCCAAATGGATGAAAACCACCAGTTGCCAATGAAATTCTAACATTACGAGTTTCACCTTTAAAAATTGGCCATTTTTCTTCGATGTTCTTCAATGTAGAACCATATCTAGGCATTCTAGGAACACCATCTTCACTTTTTTTCTTTGCATGGTAATCCATAAAATGTGCTATAATTTAGCACCTGAATAGTCGTTGGAAATGTGGAATTATGGGAATATAATGAAGAACTTTGCGAGGCACCTTTTTTGTTACTTGATCAGTTCAACATATTCTAATTTCACATTGTGGCCATTTGTTTTCTAATGCATATTGTATATAATATATAATATATAATATGATCATTAAGACATGCATCAATAACTTGATACAACATTCCAATTTCTTTCATGATCAAGAATACCTCTTGACATCATGGTAAATTATTTGATGGTGGTAATATAAATTCACCCAACAATCTTCATCATTGACAAAAAATGAAACGTAAACAATATAAATCATAAATATTGCATAACCCTAAAGTTGTGTGCTAAAAATAACCCTTTTTGCTTTCTTTTTTCATGGACCTTTTTTCCTATTTTCCTTTATTATTAAAACCAAAATGGTATTTTCTCTAAGGAAAAACATGATTATGAGTAGGTATATATCATTTTTATTTTGTCAACTTAATGCTTAAATTTATCTTTGTTTATGGGTTTTCTTTCCTGAATAAGTTAACCTGTGATGGATTAATGAAGACAGTTAAAGGATACAGGAAAACGGTGGATAAAACAATATGTTGATACACGAAGATTAGGGTGTATCATCCTATCAATACACAAGGAATTGGGTTTCTAATCTTGTTGATACACATGGGAAAGGAAATCTATGGACACGCTGTTCCACTTCTTTTGGGCACTAGATCGGGGCCATTGCAGGACATGTCAACCTATTCATCTACACGGCTCATTGATATTTATAAGACATTGGATGAGTTTGATCTGTTGCTGAGATGCATGATTATATTGAATGAATAGATTTTTTTGGAGTGTTTTAATTGTAGAAAATATTTCCTTACAACAATAGATTGGATTTAACTTCTTTCAAAAGTAAAATTAGCTAATTATTCTCCTAATTGTTGTGATTTCAAGGCTTGTTGAGGTTTCATTTCCCAATAAAAAATCCCAACATGAGCTGGTATATGGAAAAAATCATGTATTTCCTATTGAGTTTGAAATTATGACCTTAAGAAATGCCACGGAAGAAAATTTGGATTTCACAGAAGCCCAGAAAGACTGACTGAATCAATTAAATGAATTTGATGAGAAACAAATAGCCCCTATGCATCATACTTCAATTATTCAGCAACAACTTTCTAGGTGGCATGATAAGTTTATTAAAAGGAAGGAGTTTCAGAAAGGATATTGGGATTTATATATGGCTCACAATTCAAGAAGGACTTTAAAGGAAAATTGTGCACAAGATGGTTGGAACCATACAAGGTGGACACACTATTTGATAATGGAACTATTCGATTGACCACAATAGATGAAAAACATACACTATTATTTGCTAATGGTCATTGGGTGCGATTCTATCTTAAGAAACTTTCAAAGGATGCATTCACCTCCCGTGTTGCTTCTGATCTGAACTGTTAATTGGTAAAAGAACACAAGTTTCTCCTATTCTCATAACTCCTTAATATCTGATGCATTTTTTATTAAAATTGTACATAAATAATTTTTCTTAATTTTAGTTGTCTTTTTGGGTTAATTTTTAGGTTTATTAGACTATATAATGATCTTTGTTAGTTTAGTTTGATGGTTTATGTAAAGGACTTGTATGCAGGGATTTAAATATGGGGGACCAACAAAACAATCGAATTAGACTGCTCAATTATAGGCAATGAAGATAGTCCTCTCTAGTTGCTGAACATCCCTCTACAATGAGTAGCAAAGGAAATCTCAAATTTATGTGGAAGCCATTTGGTTTGGACATTGTTGAAATTCTACTTTCTTTTGAAACTCTACCACATTCTTGCTGAAACTCCATCAATTTCTCCACTTTCTACTGAAACACTGCCACATTCTTTGCCGAAAATCCAACAATTTCTTCGCCTTCTGTTGAAACTCTGCCACATCCTTTTCCAAAATTTCGTGCCAATTTATCCTCTTTCAACTAAAAATCTACCACATTCTTTGCCGAAAATCCACCAATTTTACCGCTTTCTGCTGAAAATATGCCACAATATTTGTTGAAACTCTGTCAAATTCTTTGCTAAAAATATGCCAGCTTCTCTGCTTCGACCAGTTTTTAAAACCATTTATGTTATATTTCCAAAAAGGATGTCATAAATATGCCAATTTCTCCACTCGCTGATACAGCTGGGTTTGATGTAGACATGTTCATTCCTCTCATTATTGTAAGTTTTAAACCCGTGCAAAGAAGCAAAGCATACAGATTCTTTTAAGCAAAATAGAGATCACAACACATCATTCACACATAAACACAGAGATTTACCTTGGAAACCCTTAACCAGGAAAACCAAAAAACCTTGGAGCCACACCTCCTATTTTCTCTTCATTACATTATGAAATACTCACCATACAAAATATAGGTATTTCGCAACATCCAAATACCCTAATCCATTAACCTGGATTAGAAAAATCATCCAATCCCTTAACTGGGATTAAGTTACATATTTTTAGACAAATTCTAAAAATAGCCACAAACAGCTATAAATAGCCATAAAATCTATAAATAGCCAAAAAAAAATTCTCACTGCGCTCGCATTGCAAATGGCCTAACGGCCATTTTCGTTGAAGGTGCCTTTGGGATCGCCAAGCTGCAGCGCTGACATGTGCACCTCCCCTCCATACGCACATGCAAAGAATATAACATATACCCAACATTCTCCCACTTCTTGTTTCCTTTGCATATCAATGAGTCAAGTACTCATAAAGTCACAGGTTCATGGCATCAATGCCCATAGATTCTCTACACCAAGAGAACTTCTCTGTACTAACAGACTTTGTTAATGAGTCTGCAACATTTTTCACGTTGTCAACCTTCTCTAGTAGCACCTTCTTGTCTTCAACCATATCTCTCACAAAGTGATATTGCACATCAATATGATTTTTCTTAGCATGATATGCAGGGTTCTTTGCCAGGAAGATTGCAATTTGGCTATCACAATCTAACCTTACACCTTTCTGTACAAACCCAATACCTTAACACAATATTTGCAACCACACAACTTCTTTGCTTGCATGAGTGGCTGCCATGTATTCAACTTCTGTAGTTGAGAGTGCAACTACAGCTTTTCTCTTGCTCATCCAACTGATAGCTCCTCCAAATAGGTTAAACAAATACCCACTTGTATATCTTCTATGATCAAGGTCTCCAGCCCAGTCTGCATCAACAAATCCATGTACATTTATTACTCTGTTTGGTCCAAGTCTTCCTTGGTAGCAGATTGCATAATCTGTGGTGCCATGCAAATATTTGAAGACCCTCTTTACAGTTGTCAAATACTCCTTTTTTGGTTTTGACATATATTTGCTCAAAATTCCCACTACATGAGCAATGTATGGTATTGTACAGACCATTGCATACATCAAACTACCAACTTCACTGGCATATGGAACCCATGACATGTCTTCTTCTTCTTCCCGTGTCTTGGGACACTACTCTACAAATAACTTTACACCTATAGGAATAGGAACCTTGACTGACTTACTTTCCTGCATGTTAAATATCTGTAGTATTGTCTCAACATATTTTCTTTGATTTAAACTGATCATTTTGTTTGCATGATATCTTCTTATCTCCATTCCCAGAATGAAGTTTGCAGCACCAAGATCTCTCATATCAAACTTGGAGGATAGTTGAGACTTCACCTCCTTTATAACATCTTTGTTATTTCCAATCAACAACATGTCATCAACATACAAAACTATGTTAATGAAGTGATCACCAACTTGTTTGGAATATACATAGTGATTAGCTTTACTTCTAACAAACCCCAATCCAAGAATGTATGTGTCAAACTTTTGGTACCACATCCTTGGAGATTGATTTAGACCATAAAGGGACTTCTTTAGTTTACATACCAACTCATTCTTTCCCTTTACTATGAACCCTTCTGGTTTTTTCATGTATATTTCTTCTTCCAGATCCCCATGTAAGAATGCTGTCTTCACATCCATCTAAACTACTTCAAGATCAAAAGCAATAGTAATAGAAAGGAGAAATCTAATAGAAGTTAATTTTGCAACTGGAGAAAATATTTAACCAAAATCAATCCCCTCTACCTGAGAATATCCCTTTTCTACCAAACGGGATTTATACTTATCCACTTTACCTTCTGCATTCAACTTCTTAATAAATAACCATTTGCTCCCAACGAATTTTCTCCCAGCTGGTAACTGGACTAGATTCCAAGCTTCGTTTTTGTCCAAGGAACCCATTTCTTCATCCATGGCCTTTTTCCAGAGATCACTATCCTCTGAATTAACAGCTTCCTTCACATTTCTAGGATCATCATCAGTAATAGACAGCAAAATGAGAGCGAAAATAAGGAGGGGAATACCTTTATAGTTGCCTTATTTCTCGAGATGATCTCCTCAAAACTGGAGTATGAGGTTCTTCTTCTTCTGATTCTACTTCTTCTATTGAGTCAAATTCTTCACCTTCTAACTTAAACTCTATTTTCTTTGGTTCCTTTTCCATTGGATTCACTTCCTGTCTGGAGACTTCTTTGACCTCTTGAAACACAACATCTCAACTGTAAACAATCTTCTTAGTTATAGGATTCCAAAGATTATACCCTTTCATACCATCTTTATAGCCAATAAAGATACACTTCTTAGCTTTGTTATTCAACTTGCTCCTTTTCTCCTTTGGAACATGTACATAAGCATCACAACCAAAAACTTTCAGATGCTTAATAGAGGGTTTCTTACCATTCCATATCTCTTGTAGAGTTTTATCAATCAATGCTGATGTGGGTGATCGGTTTACCAAGTAACATGTTGTCTCCACTGCTTTTGCCTAGAATTCTTGTCCTATCCTGACATTGCTTAGCATGCTCCTTGCCTTTTCCATCAACGTCCTATTCATCCTCTCAACAACTCCATTTTGTTGAGGTGTGTATAGATTATTCTTTTTCCTTGCTATACTGAACTTCTTACAAAAGTCCTTGAATTCATTCCCACGGAACTCTCCACCATTATCTGTCCTCAACACCTTTATTTTCTTTTCTGACTGATTTTCTACAAGAGCCTTAAATTATTTAAACTTGGCAAATACTTCAGATTTCTTTTGAAGGAAATAAATCCATATGTTCCTTGAGAAATCATCTATAAATGAAACATAATACATAGATTTTCTTAATGATGGAATAGGAACAAGTCCAAACACATAACTATGTATTAATTCTAGAATTCCCTTTTCTCTTGTAGCACCAGATGTAAATTTTACTCGATTTTGTTTTCCATATATGCAATGTTCACAGAAATCAAAATCCAGAGTGTAATCAATCATACCTTCAACCATACCTTTACCTTGTAATGATTGAAGTCCCTTTTATCCGATATGCCCCAATCTTTGATGCCATAGCATTGTCTTTCCTCCTGATGCAGTCAGGGTTTTGTCATCTTTACCTCCTTCCTCCAACACAACATAATTGTTACATTCATCAATTATGGTTTTTCGCAATAGTTTGTACAAAGTTCTGCATCAATACCATTGATCCTTGAACCATTTTGCAACCACCATCTCCACACACAGTCTTTACACCTGCAACATCCATCTTTTTGACATATATCAAGTTTCTTGCTAGATTTGGAATGTGTAGCACTCCAGGAAGAGTTCTAATCCTTCCATTTTTTAGTTTTAGCTTGACTCTACTACGTCCAATGATACTAGCTGGTGAATCATCTCCCAAGTACACATCTCCTCCATTGTACTTTTCATATTCACAAAACCACTCCATATGAGGGGTCATATGACATGACGCACCTGAGTCAATTAGTCATGTATCATGTTCTGAAGGATTACCCATGGAAGCTAGGTACACATCCCCTCCTTCTTATGAGGAGTTCTTTTCCTCTGTGGAAGGGGTATCCTCATATCCATTTGCTTTCTCAACATTCTTAGATTTGCAATCCTTTTTATAGTGCCCAGCTTTACTGCATTTCCAACACTTCCTTATTCCCTTTCCTGGGGATTTAGATCTACCCTTATATTTAGATCTCCCCCTAGATCCTTTATTTTTGTTTCTCTCCTGGGGGCGACCTTTCACAGACAAGGAATCCATGCTATGATTATCCATGGTTTTCCGCCTCATCTCTTCTGGTATTAGGGATGATACAATTTCATCAAATTTTAAGGTCGCCTGGCTAGAACTACCTATTGCAACAATTAGGTTGTCCCAGGAATCTGACAAAGAACACAATAATGTAATACATTTATCTTCTTCAGCCATTTTAATACCAACAGAGGTTATCTGACTTACCAGAGTATTGCAGAAATTCAAATTCTCTGTTACACTATCATTCTCATCCATTCTGAGGTGAAACAACTTCTTTTGTAGAAATAGCTTGTTCACAAGGGATTTTGATTGATACAAACTCCCTAGTTTTCCCCATATATTTACTGCACTATCTTCACCAGATACGTTCAACAACATAGAGTCTGATAAGAACAATAGTATTGTACTCCTTGCCCTTCTTTCTAATTTATCACAATCATCTTGTGACGTTGCCATGGGTTTCGTGCCCGGATCCACAGCAATCCACTGTTCTCGATCTACCATAATATCCTCCATTTTGAGCTTCCATAGCTCAAAATTATGGTCATTAAATTTCTCGATCTCGATTCTTGAAGTGCTCGCCATTCTCTTTCAATGCACAAATCAACACTGCAAAGCTCCCACTGAACCTAGGTTTATCACAGACCTGAGATCTATCAACCGTGTCAAACCCTTAGCAGCAAAGGCGTCCCCCTGATGCCAAAATAAAGCTCTGATACCACATGTAAGTTTTAAACCTGTGTAGAGAAACAAAGAATATAGATTCTTTTAAGAAAAAAAGAGATCACAACACATCATTCACACATACAAACAGAGATTTACCTTGGAAACCCTTAACCGGGAAAACTAGAAAACCTTGGAGCCACACCTCCTATTTTCTCTTCATTACATTATGAAATCCTCACCATACAAAATATAGGTATTCCGTAACATCCAAATACCCTAATCCATTAACCTAGATTAGAAAAAGCCTCCAATCCCTTAACTGGGATTAAGTTACATATTTTTAGACAAATTCTAAAAATAGCCACAAACAGCTATAAATAGCCATAAAATCTATAAATAGCCAAAAAATTTTGCTCGCTGCGCTTGCATTGGAAATGACCTAACGGCCTATTCCGTCGAAGGTGCCTTTGGAATCACCGAGCTGCAGCGTTGACATGCGCACCTCCCCTCCATCCTCACATGTAAAGAATATAACATATACCCAACAATTATGCCAAGGGCCCACATGATCCATGAAGCCACGTGATGAGGAATGCCTCCGTACTAAGATATCTGATAAGGCAAGCATGCCACTTCAATTTGTTGATCCATGATGGTAAGTGTAAAAGGATCCTAACCACATACATGACTAAGCATGAATTGACAAATAATCATGATTATACCATAGTTAATTCTCCTCATCAGTAATTGTTTCAACCAATTTTTTAGTTGGGGGATGGGGGTTGTCTTTACGCTCTCCCATCTTATTAATTGTCATCGCTTTATCCAATCAATGCAACAACTTCAATCATGAGATTCATTTTTGTTATACTACCTTTATCGCATAATTTCTAAAAACACCCAACGACTTTCCCATTCTACATTGTTTTTTTGCATGGTGCAACTCTAATATCCAAAATTGGAAATATTCATGCTTTCTTGTGTAACTGAGATTTCTAAAGAAGGATATCATAGGAGGTTTCATAGTCTTCCATGAGCCAGAGATGATGGATCCATTACATTGAAATGTGGAAGTTTTCAGAATTTTCAAGGAATCTAGTTGGACAATGTATTTTGAGAGGTTTCCTGGGTTTGATGAGATGCATTACAATTTGCACAAAATATGACAGAAGATCATTCGGAAGTTGGGGGGTTGAGAATTAAAGTTTATGAGAAAGTCATAGCATAAGTAATATGTTTTCCTAGAACAAGAAGTAGCTGGTTTTCCCAGAGGATTCCACAAAAGAACATTTTTTAGCAGCAATAGAGAATGTTCGATCAAGAGGATGGGGGACTGCATTGGAGTCTTTTCGTGCCCTTGGAACCAGGTTTCAATATTCCTAAAAAAATATATCACTTGTGAAATTAGGTACCGAATTGTTTACACATATGAATTTGTTTTATTGTATCATCTATGTCATGGTACTTTAGTGAATATGACTTATTATCTTCTGAGGTATCTGCAAAATATGGTGCATTTTGTGAGAAGGTCTCAGTACCCTTAGGATTCCTTCACCAACCATGGCCTCATTAAATTAATAGTATTAAGGGAACTAGAATAAAGGAATCAATAATGGGTGCAATTCCTTATGAGGATAAACCCTTTCACCATGGAAAAAGGAGACAGTGAGACCAAAGAGGAGAATGAGAAGAGATTGTCAGATAGAGAAATGGTTAGGGAATCTGGAGAAGTAGAAATTAACCAAGGTTCAAACAAGGTGGAATCTACGACTGTAAATGGTTCCCAGGGTACAAACCCACAAAAGCTAATTGGAATCTCATTTCTAAAGACGAACAGTCTAAGGATAATTCCTTGTGCCTCTCATGAAAATATTGAAGAATGTGATGGAAGAAAAGCTTTCGAAGAAACTAGGTCTCATGATGACGGGGTTTTACCTCCCATGAAAGAGGAATTAGTAACAAGCCCCAAATATCCTCTTGAAATAAATCAGGAAGTATTTCTAGGGGAAAGTAGTGAATAAATTTTGATGGAGGGGATTGAAAATCTAGGGAAGGTGACTCAGGAGGCCGAACTCTCTGATAAACATGAAGAAATCAGGAGATTGGGAAAATAATCATCACGAAAGGATGATGCTCCCATTTTATATGAGGTTGTAATACTTATAGAGGAGTTTATTTATCCTATGTCACAGTGAAATAAGAGAAGATTGAGCACTCAGTATCATTTTCCCCCTCCATTAAAAAAAATGAGGACTCGGGATACCTCCGCAATAGAGGAAACACCAAAACATAAAAAAAGATATTGAAGTCCCAATCTTAATACATAGGTAAACCCCTATCACAAAAGAACCAGGGGGTGTAGATGGACAACAAGGGGTTGCTCATGAAACACAATAACTACGAAGAAAATCAACCCCAATACGAAGGTACATTGATCCACAAGAACCTGCTGTAGAAGATAGTCCAGTTCAATTAGAGACTTTACTTTTAGAAAATCACCTAGTAAAATAGGAGGTACAAGTGCCCAGGGGAGAAATACAAGGTTTAAATGTACACTGAAAAGTCAAGCGGGTCATAGACTGAACACACTAGTTGAAGTTGCTAATCAGATGAAATATATTATTTCATAAGGTGTTCAGCATGATGAGTATATATTCCCAGAATGTGGATATAGTAGCTTGTGAGAAGTATTTTCAGTCTTCTAGCCAAAGCAATTATGAGTTCTCAAAATCTTGAACCACAGATCCTCACAACTTCCAATTATCTTGATTGGAGGATTGATATGTAGCTGGACTTGAGCAAGCATTGCTACCACATGATCATACATGGATGGGAGGATGAGCCTCATCAGCTGGTGGAGTGAAACAAGTTCTTAAGCCGTTGTGATGAAGCATTTGGGTACTTATGTACTTATATTTCCAGATATCTCCTCTTCCATCTAGAAGGATCAAGGACTCCCAAAGAATCCTGGGAGAAGCTTGATATATTGTTTAACAAACAAGATGAGCTTCGGGGACACATTATAGAGAATGAGTTGGTATCTTTACATCCCAATAGTTTCGAGACTATTGAACAATTATTCTCTAAATTCAAGTCTCTAGTGCTCCAATATAGGCAGTGCGGAATAGAGCGGAAGGATGAGCAAAATGTCCTTTCCATACTCAACAAACTAGGACCTGAGTATTTTGTATATGTCTCTATGTTTCATTCCAAGCAGGAAATATTTCTCAATTGGAAACTTCCTTCATTAGATTCTTTTTCTTAGTCCTTAATCAAGGAGCAAGACAAATTGATTCGAATGGGAGTCGTCTAGACCTCCAAAGATCAAGCTCTCTTAGTTACTGACTCTTCCAAAGCACAAGCAAAGGGGAAATCAAATAAGAAGGAGCCGAAGGAACCTAATTGTAGCTAGGGTTTTCACCCTAGCTTGTGCTAATGAGCACCTACTAAGGAATCTGGATTCCTTAGTAGCAGTTCAATAGTGTAAATAGAAATAAACTAAACTAAAGCAGAAAAAGTAAATAACGTAAAGCAAAACAGTAAGGAAATGTGTAATGGTATTTTATTTATGTTACCTCTGATGAAGAGGTTGGTGGAGTTCGTTGCGCTGGTCCGATGTCGGTGGCTCCGAGCTCCAAGCTGCTTCCTTTCCTTTTCCGGTGGTGGAAATGGGCCAAAAGGGTTCTCGATGATGGAAATGGCTTGATGGTAAGCTAGGGTTTCGAGAACAATTTCGGCAGAGGTAGGATGCTTTTGACTGTGGATGTGAAATGAGGGGTCTCCACCACTTATTTATAGTTTTTTAGTGGTGGGGTGCTGGCCCATGGTTTTGGAAACCATGTGGTTTAGGGCAGCTTGTTTAGGGTTTTTGCTGTTTTTAGGGTTTTCCTCCTTTTTCCTCATTATTTTTATTCCTTTTCTTCCCTTTTGGGGATTTTTGCTATATTTAGAGGAATTTTGGTTATTTTTGGAGGAAAAAGGGGTTTTTTGACCTTTTGGAGGCATTTTAGGCCTTTTGGAGCCTTTTTAGATGGTTTTATGGCCTTTTGGAGGCATTTTAGGCCTTTTGGAGGCTTTTTAGTGGGATTTTCAGAGAAATATGGTAGGAAAATGGACAAATGAGCCATGTAGTGGGGTAGATGAGGTAGTTAACCATTTTTGGGTGTTAACAGATTGCCCCCTGATGTGCGAGGGCAGAAGCTCATCCTATGGACGATGGACATCATGAGTCATATTTGGTTTGTGTTGGGGTGTGGAGAAGAGAAGGAAGCAACTGAAGTCCGGGACACCGATCTCGAACCACCTGCAAGGACTAAAAAGTACATAACCTCAATAATGGAGGAGGGATCATCTGATAATATGGACGAGGCGGGCATTCCCATGCTCGTATCAGAATATAACATAACAGTATAAAATGGCCCTCAAATACTGGATGAGGAAAAAATCTCAATATATGGACGAGGCGGGCATTCCC
Organism: Pseudotsuga menziesii; assembly: GCA_001517045.1. Lineage (NCBI taxonomy): Eukaryota > Viridiplantae > Streptophyta > Pinopsida > Pinales > Pinaceae > Pseudotsuga > Pseudotsuga menziesii. The sequence continues at coordinate 67,159 of LPNX010297283.1, read as the reverse complement.
ATGCTCGTATCAAGATACATAACAATAACTGTGTAAGGCCCAACATGAAGGACCTGTAGTAGATAATCACTGTGCATATCATGAGGGTCCAGAGGGGACACAAATATGGAGCATACTGCTGAGCTGACCATGTCTGAGCGGAAAAAATGATACACTGGAATGGCAGCAGGGCTATCAAATGTGGTTCTGAAGGAACTTGATGTGCTGCTGGATCAGAGTGAGAAGGGTCACACTCAAAATGGTACGTTGATCTGGAACTGAACTGGGTACTCAAAGAAGCATAGAACTGAATGGGTTCCGAATACAATCGCCAACGCAGCCCGAAAATCCACGGGAACATATAACTGGGCGTTCCGAAGTGACTCACCAATGTGCTAGAGTCGGGGGAAATCCGGGGTCTTCAACACAAAATGGAAAGGGTATATATCCTGCGCGATTCTCAACGATGCGAATAAGGTACTGAAGTCGAGCATGTGAGAAACAACCATTCGGAGAGGCAATAATGATTCCTCCCAAAATGGTCCGTAGGCACTCACCACAGATGGTGATGGGTCCAAGGCGCAGGAGCCTCTAGGTCTATCCTCTGGAATAGAGGAGTTGTCGTCGACAGAGGGAGACCTGCAACTATCAAGGCAATGATGTTTCCTTGACAAGAGCGCGAGGTGCAAAACCGAACTGTGATAGTACTGATGGGAAGAGTGATAAACTGGTGGGACTAACTGGGCAAGTAGAGTGGGTGGACTAAAACTTCCTTTGTTCAGAGTATGATGGCGGGGATGATTGGGCAGCACATGAAACTGATTGGTGGTAAAGGGATCATAGCTGTAAGGGATCTGGGCAGTTCACTGGGATGAGGGAGACTCAAGCGGTGGTAACGGTGTAGGAGACTGCAGAATACTCTGAACAAAGGCGACCTGATTGGAGGTGCTGCCAAGAGGATTGATCATAGCGCCAAGAGGCGCGGAGGGACTTCTTCGTGGAAAAATGGTACTGTCATGTGGATTTTACGAGCCCAGGACAGTACATGCTCGTGGTTTCTTTCAATTTTAAGGAGTCTGAAAGCAAATAAGAAGACTCTGAATGGATGAAAATAGTACTGTCATGTGGATTTTACGAGCCCAGGACAGTACATGCTCGTGGTTGCTTTCATATTTAAGGAGTCTGAAAGCAAATAAGAAGACTCTGTAGTAATGAAATGGTACTGTCATGTGGATTTTGTGAGCCCATGACAGTTCATGCTCGTGGTTGCTTTCATATTTACGGAGTCTGAAAGTAAATAAGAAGACTCTGATGGAATAAAATGGTACTGTCATGTGGATTTTGCGAGCCCATGACAGTTCATGCTCGTGGTTGCTTTCAATTTTAAGGAGTCTGAAAGCAAATAAGAAGACTCTGTAGTAATGAAATGGTACTGTCATGTGGATTTTGCGAGCCCATGACAGTTCATGCTCGTGGTTGCTTTCAATTTTAAGGAGTCTGAAAGCAAATAAGAAGACTCTGAATGGATGGAATGGTACGGTCGTGTGGATTTTACGAGCCCAGGACGGTACATGCTCGTGGTTGCTTTCATATTTAAGGAGTCTGAAAGCAAATAAGAAGACTCTGTATTTGGAATGGTCAGCTAAGGAGGAAGTGTTCAATTAGGGGACAATTATGATGATCAGAACTGAGGGTGGGGGGGAACACTGGTGGATCTCCTTGCCGGGTGGATGGATGGGGGAAAAATAACGAGACCTTGGCAGTATGACAGGAGTGGATGGCTCATGTAAAAGTGTGAAATAATCTAATAACGGCCGATGTGGCGCGCAAATTGTTGCAGCAAGGTGGAGGGACGCACTGTTGTAATTGCACCAAGTGAGAGCGAGAAATGATCTCAAGCATCATTACGAGCTCGAAAAAATGAATCCGGCGATATAAACAGTTTGAAAAACGGGGAACGGCCGAAGTGGCGTGTAAACCGAGACGACCATTGGGGTTGAGAAAATGGGCAAAAAAAAATAAAAAAAAAAATAATAATTTCGACAAAATGATGCAATAAAGTAACCATTGTGAAGGTCTCGTCGTGCTGGTTCCAATGGCGGAAACGGTTCGGAAAACGGACTCCGTATGGGTTCGGAATGGCCAAACAAGGAAAGGGTCAACGGGTTATAAATAGTAAGTGGGCCCAATATGACACGTCATTTGCACTATTCCCATTTCGCGTACGATCGGAGTGTACCAGAGCTTACGTGGGATTTCTGGACGATTTGACCGACGGTTTCGAGATTCGGGAGAGCCAGGTATTCCATTGAACTTATACCTGTTTTCTTTTTGGGTTGGGGGGAGGGTTGTGGGTCCCGGGGGGGTCTTTGTGTGGTCCACAAGGGTGGACCGCGGGTTTCGACCGGGACAGCCGCGGTTTGGACCGCGACTGTCGGGCTTGACAGCCGCGTTCTGGACCGCGACTGTCGGCTTGACAGCCGCGGTTTGGACCGCGACTGTCGGCTGGACAGACACGGTCTGGACCGCGACTGTCGCCTTGACAGCAGTGGTCTGGACCGCGACTGCCGGCTGGACAGCCGCGGTCTGGACCGCGACTGTCGGCTTGACAGCCGCGGTCTGGACCACGATTGTCGGCTGGACAGCCACGGTCTGGACTGCAACTGTCTTGTGTGTCTGGAGTTGTTTGGGAAGGGTGAACATGTCAATTTGTTGAACATGAGTCTAATGAGGCTTTGTTGTTGGATTGACAGGATGCCACAGACTGTATGGAGAGAGCGGGAGATGCCAGAGGAGCTGGTGGACATTATCCGAGAGGACCCTCATGTGCGGTCGATGCTTGGGATATTCGGTCTACTGAAGTTTGCGGAGATTCCGATGATTCGGTCAGCAGGACTGCTGCTGAACCGCTTGGTGAGTTTCTGGGAGCCGGATTCATTGGCGTTCCGAGTACAGGGGGAGAGGGTGGACCTCACCCTTGCTGATGTCTACTTTCTGACGGGGTTGCCCTGCCTAGGGAGGGTGGCAGATACCCAGCCGCGGGGGTCCGCGGATCTTGATATCGTGGATATGGCAGTACGGTTTTGTGGGGGAGAGGCTCGGGTGCATCGGAATGTACTCCGAGTTAGCGACATCCGGGAGCCGGTCGTTCGGGTGACGGCCGCATGTATAGTGCGGATCTTGGGCTCCCAGTCACCTGAGAAGGTGTCTGGGGGGCAGATGCAGCTGGTGGAGCGTACACTGGGGGGGACCTATTTTGCATGGGGTCAGATGTTCCTGACCTGCGTTCAGCGACAGCTGACCGCAGCAAAGGAAGCTGGCAAGGGGTTTTGCTTCGGGTCATTCTTATGCACCTTCTTTATGGAGAGGGTCCCTACACTACGGCCACGGGTGCCGGTCCGGGCAGGAGGCGTGAGGGAGCCTCGTATGATTCGATGGGGGGAGATGATGCGCCGCCGTGGTGGTGGCGACGTGGGCTGGTATTTTACGGATGAGTTGTACATGCAGTGGCTCCAGCTGCCACTGATGCTGGAGGATTTTTCGTACAGGGACATGGATTACAGAGGGGATCCAGATGCGCCCCGCCCAGCAGGACAGATATGGGGTCCAGATGGTATGTGTCATTTTGATTGTTTTGTGTAGTTTTTTATGTTATGTATGATGTATGTTTGATGTAGATTTACTGACATGTGGTTGATTTGCAGATGTGGGCCCGCAGCCGCCGCCAGGGCATGTGGCACGGCGAGGGATAGTGGCAGTTCCGGCTTTGCCTGGGCGGGGTCCGGTGCATCGGCGAGATGCGGATGGGGCTCTAGAGTCTGTACGGCTGTTGCTGGAGCGGCTGTTGACTGGAGTGAGTGATGCGGGGTGGGAGGACCTTCCGCGAGACGTGCGTCGGGACTGTAGGCAGGCGCCGCGGGATTTCAGAAGGATAGCATTTCGGGTGGCTCTCTTAGCGCAGAGGGCACGAGCACGGGCACCGAGGCTCAGGTGAGAGAGGGACTCATC
>LPNX010297283.1:31296-59900 GCA_001517045.1 Pseudotsuga menziesii | reverse complement strand
GTCGGGACAGTGATGGGAGTAATGCCCGTAAACATCGCATAAGGCACATGGGTGGTTAGTGCGTAGGGACTTGTCGCGAGGCGTAGGGGTTGACTCTAGATGGACCACCAGGATGGTGGGGTCGTTATCGAGCGGTTGCATGTATTCCTTTAATGCTGGTAAATGAGGACAAAGGTGAGTCGCATGGCCCAACTCATTGCAGAGCGCACATTTGGGAGGGGCACGGAATACAGGGGGGTTTTGGACTGTCTTAGGGGGTGGGACAGCACTGTAAGGTTGGGGGCCTCTGCCCCCCATGGGTTTGGTACCACTAGGGGATGGTTTCGCGGGGGTTGACGGGGTAGCGACACCGGGAGCTGGTTTCACGGGGGCTGACGGGGTAGCGACACCGGGAGGTGGTTGACTAGTAGTAGCTATGGGTTGCACTGGTTGCAGGACAACATCTGGTGTCGGTGGGCGAACTGGAGGCGAAAGATACCAAACGGGTAATCCTAAGGTTAAACCCGGGAGGCTAAGGGTAGCCATGACTAGGGTGCTAACCACTCCTGAGGAAGGGAAGAGGAAAGGTATGGTATGTATAGGTGTGGCGCCAATGTGGCTAGGTACCAAAGGGGGTTGAGGCAACAACGGTGGTTGATTTCTAGGGATTCTCGTGTGGTGGGACAGAGTCAATAGGTCAGCCAATTCAGTAGTAGATGATGGTGGTGGGAGAGATGGAAAAGTGGATGCCATCGGTGGGTCTGAGTAAACTCCGGGCCCCACTGAAGAAACCAAAGAGGTGGTGGTATCCGGAATAAGTTGTTCAACTATGGGGAGCATGGGCCCTATAGAAGAACCGGTTGTGTTTTGGTTACCCGAGATAGTGTGTTCAACCATGGGGAGGACATTTTCGGGTGTCGCGGCGGCCTTAGGATCGTAGTACGCGAGTTGGTCAACTTTGACCACGCGTCCCTCATGAGGGAACATCATGATGCGAAAAACGGTAGAAGCAACTGCCCGCATAGCATACATGTAGCTGCGTCCAAGTAGAAGGTTGTAGTCAAGCTGGGCATTGACAACCTCGATGTTTATCAGGACCATTTTACCAGCTAGCTGGATGGGGACATTGGTTAACAGGCCTTGTGGTTGAGCTGAACGACCGTCGTAGGCTCGCAATGCAGTGGAGGATGGTTGGAGAGGGGGGGATCCCATTTTCTGCCAGATGGAGGTGGGCATGACACATGTAGAGGCACCTTCATCAATAATGCAGCGATGGACTACAAAATTCCGGATGGAGACAGTAACTTGAAATGATAAGTGGGAGGGCAGGCGAGGTTCGGATTGGTCCAAATCATATGCCATTAACTACGAATCATGCGGATCGATAGCCCCAATGGCTGAGAGTAAAGTCTTACGCTGCGAGGGGCAATTTCGTAAGACTTCTAACGCAGACATGGCTGCGGGAGACTGGGCTAAGTCGTCTACAATGTTGTAGTTTGATGCAGCCCGTGCATTGGGGTTGTTATTGATACGGCGAAGTGGGAACCGGGGTGCTTTGGGAGCTCCATCTAGTGGAGGTGGAGGTATACGTAATGACTGATCGGTGGGATGAGCGTTAGTGGGGTGGACCACGTTAGGGCCCATGCCCCCAGGTGGAGGGGTGATGTGAGGGATGTTACCCCCAAGTGGGGGAACTACGGTGGCATGAGAAGGTCCTGCGCCACCAAGAGTGGTGGGAGTTACTAATGGAGTGGGTATGGGTATTCCTGTCGTGGGAATAGGTACGGTGATGGGAATGGTAGACAGGCCTCCTGTGGAGGGCATACCCATGATTGGTGTAGTAACTGGTATAGTGGCTGATGTACCACCGGTGGTCCCTATAGTGGAGGGGTTGGGATTCACGCCAGCCATGGGGCTAGTGGGGGCAGTGTAAAGAGTATTCTCGGAATCGGGTGATGGAGTCCTATGCCGCTGATGAGTGGAGTCAAGTGACAAGGCTCGAGATCTACGGTGATGACGGGTGGTGTCAAGTGAACCGTGTTGTGGGGGTTCGCCTCTGAGGCGACGAGAATGTCTCGGAGAGTCAATGGTGACAAGTAGTTTTCAAATATGTGGGTTGTGGTGTCGAAAAAAAGAACTCAAAAATCCTGATGCAACCGTGTGTGCAGAAGGAGAGCTCAAAAAATAAGGCACTCAGGCCAAACAACAACTCAAAACACCTACTGTAACTGCGTGCTACAATAGGCGGAGTGTCAACAAAGTGGTCAGAATACCAATAAGCAGTCGGTTTCCTAAAAAAGAAAAAATCGGTGGACTCACTAGACCAAGAGGAGGTAAAGGAGCATGCAAACACCTAGCTAATGGTATTATGACTTAACTAAGTATATCCTCTACAAGGTGATGAAATCCAAGTCAGACAATATAAGTAAGAAAGTCAAATGGCTAAAAGTATCCCCCTACCGGGAGGGACACTGGGTACGCAAACCTAGAAGAATGGCAACTAAGATACCCCGTTCATGACACGTCCAGAAAGGTGAATCTGCCGCTTGGTCCTTTAACCGCAATATTCCCTATACAGGGATATTCCGAGAACTGCGAAAGGTAGCCCTTCAGTTACTGAATGGATTGCGGTATTCCACTCAGACTTCCGGAACCAATCTCACGACTTCAACCCTCCTAAGGGAGAGGCCCTCTGACAAACTGGTGGTGACCGTGTCAAAAAATACTAAGGGATTTTGGTTCCCTAAAGGACAACAACTATGTCTCACGTGAAAATGACCGAGGGGTGTTATTGGAAGCCTATCCCCTCGACCCTACCTAACTACAAAATTCTTTTGTGTTCCTCAAATGAGGTTATTGTGTTGGTTGAGTTAAGGTAGATTTTAGGTCTCTCTTGAATTTAGGGGACAGATTGTGTGCATGTGAGATGATGAATCTAAAACAGCTACTCAATAACAATAATGTATGAAAAAATGTAAGAAATTTTGACCATGCAAACTTTTTGCTGAAATAAATAATGCTGAAAAGAAAAATTTTAAAATGATGCTGTAAAACAAGAAGCAGGAGTGGCTGTAGGGCTGCAAATGGAACAGATGGCTGTGCAAGTGTAGGAAAAACGGAGGCAAATCGACTAGGTTTCTACGTGGCAACAAATGCAAAAAACTGGGCGCGGACCGCGGGTTTCTAGATGGCAGCGGCGGTCGAAACCGCGGGTTAGGGCCAAACAGGCGCGGTCGAGGTCGCGGGTTCGGGGCGAACAGGCGCGGTCGAGGCCGCGGGTGGGTAGATGGCAGCGGCGGTCGAAACCGTGGGTTCTGGGCGAACAGGCGCGGTCGAGGCCACGGGTTGGTAGATGGCAGCGGCGGTCTAAACGGCGGGTTCTCGGCGAACAGGCGCGGTCGAGGCCGCGGGTTGGTAGATGGCAGCGGCGGTCGAAACCGCGGGTTCTCGGCGAACAGGCGCGGTCTAGGCCACGGGTTTCGGGCTGGCAGCGGCGGTCGGAGCGCACCTGTGTAATGAACAGGCGTGGTCGGATCGCGACTGTGGGTGGAAAAAACGCGGTCGGGGCGCAGGGCAAAAAGCTGACAGCGGCGGGCTGGTCGTAGGTTAAGGCCTGAAATACGCGGTTGGGCCGCGGCTGCGGAAGAAAATGGCGCGGTTTTCGGCGGCCGAAAACGGCAAACTGAAAGTGCAGTACGAAAAGAAAAACTAACAATAAAAAGAGACAGCGGAGTCACCAAAACTGTAGCTAGGGTTTTCACCCTAGCTTGTGCTAATGAGAACCTACTAAGGAATCTGGATTCCTTAGTAGCAGTTCAATAGTGTAAATAGAAATAAACTAAACTAAAGCAGAAAAAGTAAATAACGTAAAGCAAAACAGTAAGGAAATGTGTAATGGTATTTTATTTATGTTACCTCTGATGAAGAGGTTGGTGGAGTCCGTTGCGCTGGTCCGATGTCGGTGGCTCCGAGCTCCAAGCTGCTTCCTTTCCTTTTCCGGTGGTGGAAATGGGCCAAAAGGGTTCTCGATGATGGAAATGGCTTGATGGTAAGCTAGGGTTTCGAGAACAATTTCGGCAGAGGTAGGATGCTTTTGACTGTGGATGTGAAAGGAGGGGTCTCCACCACTTATTTATAGTTTTTTAGTGGTGGGGTGCTGGCCCATGGTTTTGGAAACCATGTGGTTTAGGGCAGCTTGTTTAGGGTTTTTGCTGTTTTTAGGGTTTTCCTCCTTTTTCCTCATTATTTTTATTCCTTTTCTTCCCTTTTGGGGATTTTTGCTATATTTAGAGGAATTTTGGTTATTTTTGGAGGAAAAAGGGGTTTTTTGACCTTTTGGAGGCATTTTAGGTCTTTTGGAGCCTTTTTAGATGGTTTTATGGCCTTTTGGAGGCATTTTAGGCCTTTTGGAGGCTTTTTAGTGGGATTTTCAGAGAAATATGGTAGGCAAATGGACAAATGAGCCATGTAGTGGGGTAGATGAGGTAGTTAACCATTTTTGGGTGTTAACACTAATTCGAAGCCTAAAAAAAAATCATCAAGCTTCTGAAGGGGCCTCGAGATCTAAGAAGAATACATTTGAAAAGAAGTTATGTCCTTACTGTGAAAAGGGATACCATCTTGAAAAACATTGTATGAGGAAGCAACTTGTTGAGATGACTGCTCTTCTCAAGCAGCATAACATTTCTTCCCCACAGAGAGCAAGAAATTCATATAATGGACATGAAATATGTCATGCTTTGAAAGTAGGACTACCTTGGTCTACAGTCTATTTGATTGATTCTGGAGCCGCCAATCACATGGTGGTCGCTAAGGATCTCTTCTCCTATCTCAACATCAATGAAGGGCCCACTATTCATATGGGAGATGATTACCAAATTCCAGTATTAGGAAGAGGCACCATCAGAGTGAAGCATGGTGTGTTGAGAGATGTCCTATATGTTCCCTCACTTGCAGCTAATCTATTGTCTGTATACCAGACAACCCACACCGACTCACCAAAGAAAGTGGTGTTTGGACTTGACTCAGTGGAGATCACAAAATATCAACTGGGGAGCTTGTAGAAAAAGGAATTGCTAATCATGCCTCAAAGGCATATATTTTCTCTCACTTCATGCCATACAAAGTTTCAGCATCACCTTAGCTTTCATTCGAAGATGATGAAGGTATACACATTCCTTCACTTCCTATTGCAGTTTCAGTTTCAAATCCTGACATTTCAGATTCAGATTTAGAAGAGGAGTCATCCCAGTATAATCCATACATTGAGCTTACAAATCAAAGGGATCTAGATCTAGATCCAGCATCTACCTCATTCCAACATCCTAAATGGGTTGAGCAGCTGGAGATGGTGCTGGGGATCTGTCAAAACCCCTAAATTTTCCAAAAAATTATTATTTTTTAAAATGCATATAATTTCAATAAATGCAGTCACTAATTGTTTGATTAGTTACATGTTACCAAATTCATTATCTGAATTATCTGTTGGTTATATTTAACGATAGAACAGTTCTTTTCAGTTTACTGACTTTATTTTTTTTTTGCGACCACAAGGTGAGACTGTCATGCAAACTGGGCTTACTTAGCTTTCGAGCTAATGCAAAAAGTTTTCATATTCTTACAGACTACAGGTAAGAGTTTTTGGTGCTGCTTGTTGCAATTCTAAAGTATAACAAGTTCGTCGCTAAAGAAAAGCTCAGTAAAAAAATAAATGTTAAACAATTTCCAACGCTTGTTGAGGTACATTTAATAACTGGCCTTCTTTCTAGTAGAAGTAATTTATTGTTCTTGATGATTACAGAACTATTCCATATCTATTACAGTCGTGATGTATAAAAATATCTTACTAACTCTTTACAACAGAGTAAGAGTGGCAGAGTTATAAAATCTATAGTATGGTTTCATTTGTATACAATTACGTTGCATAGAAAGTGTAAACTGATAAGGGGTTTATGTATTACTGTTTCCATTTTCAAACCTTGAATTTTAAATGAGTTTATAACTCTACTTCAACTGCTTTTTAAGAAAACTATACTAATGTCAATCCATAGAGTTCTTATTTACTCATCAACTGTTTTCAAGCATAACTGGAGCTTATCATTAATAATTTATGTATCTTACTAAAACAGCTTTTATCCTATCCCCTTTATGTTTATAAACGGGACATGTCCTTAAGGGAAATAATTTGTAAAAGAATGCATCATTAAATCATTATAGGGCCTGTCTATCTTAATATGGTTAAACTATCAGATAAGAGAAAAATGTGGCTTACCTTGCCAAGTCATCAATTAAAGTGAAGGTTATTACCTTAAGCATAAGCTGTCTTTACATAAAAGTTACTACTCTCTTTTTGTAACTTTCACCAAAAGTTACTATTTTAACCAATAGATAAGCCATTGAGGTTATTATGGACATTAGGACCAATGTCATAGTTTTTTCTCTAATATCCTCCTTTATGATCTTCCAAATATACTTTTATGTTAAGCCAAAAGTTGATTGAATTTAATATTTCATAAAGCATAAGACAAGGTATAAAGTAGGAACAAGAGGCCTAAGGATCAACCATGTTCTAGAAACTTAGCTTAGTCCTTATTTTATGGTTCTATAAACTTTATAAAGGAATTGCCTCTTTTCCAAACATATATAAGCTATGGTTAACATTACTTACCTAGAAAGAAAGGTTATAATTATAACCCTGCCATAACAATCGTAGATTTAAGCTTGTCAAGTTATATGAATACCATAATGCATTTGATTGGACGTTCATTTTCCACTCCATATGTAAGTTTTATAGCATAGTTATAATATAACAATTCTTTTTGTTATGATGTGTTAATAATAGGTTGACTTCGAGCTTGGTGATCATAGAAGATCCTTGGAAAATCAGTATATGATTGTTATAATTCGATTTCTCATGGTTTTCCATCGAAACTATGGGAAAAACACCCACTACATGAAAATATTTACGTGTTATCGTGGCATCACTGTGACCGTATGCTGCATGGATAAAAAGGTTCCTCCTTCAAACCCTATTCTCATTATCCTGCCCGTAGTATTCGGCCTCCTACCACTATGCGATGGTGCTGGTGCACCCTAGCTGCGTTGCTCCTCTGCAATAGCATCCTCCAGCTCATTACCTTCTTGTGGCTCGTTCTATCACATTTTTGCAATGCCGTCCCATGTGTTGTTGTTGGTCATCTGTTAGCTGTCCTCCCTTCAGGGTTTCTTGGTTTACTAGCTCTAACCCGAATCTTTAACTGAATACCACTCCTCCCTCAGTGAAAGCGGTGGTTTTGTTCTCCCGGATAGCGATGGGATGTTTGCTGTAATGTTAATCTCTTCGTCCCTGCCTGCAGTAGGGTTTCCACCTCATGTTGTTGGTGGTTTTATTGCTGCTGGTGGTCGCACCTCAAAGCAAAGATTAGGTGAGTAAAACTGTAGGAGCTTCCTTCATTTTTATTTTTTTTACTGTTTGATTTAAAAACATAAATGTTTATTCCATTTTTCTAGTTTCTAACAACTGTTCTATTTGTTGTTACAGGTCTTGGCCTTCCTTTCTGCGCGACTCCTGGTACCATATTGAGCATCAGTTACAAAATCCCGGTAAGCCTGGTTAAACCATGGCACTTTCTCTTTATGGGGTTCCTTTGGAACTTTTGAGGGTTGGCGCGTTGCGACGTGTAACCCTTATGGTTTCAGTTTGTCTTATTAAATTGTTTGATACTTGGGGTAGTTGAGAAGGCCCCTACACTGTGTGAGGGTGCTCCAGCTTCGGCCGTGATTGTATATGTTAGTTTCCTTTTTGTGTTTAAGTGCTGTGTAAGAAATGAGGCAGAGGGAAAATAGGCCATGCTCTCAAATACTTGAAGGGGTCAAGGGCTTTGAAGAGCTGTTCGACTTTTTGATTACCCTTACTGTGTAATACATGAGGCCATGAGCCTGACTTGAAAAAAGGTTTACAACCCACAATTTCTTACTTCTGTTGTAATTTTGTACTTACAGGGTTTTCACCCTAAGTCCTTGATATAAGTTATTAATACTATTTTTATTTTCTATAATTCTTTGTTTATATTATGGCACTGAAATTTATATTATAAATATAGTATTTTAGGCTCGACAGTAGGAAAATGTTTACAGCACTCACCTTTGATTTGTAAAACTATGTATAAGAAACAGGCTTGTGACAACCTTACTCTGTTGATTTTTAATACGGCCGTGAGTAAAAATACTGTCTTGGCTCCACAGTTGTTGATTTAATTGTATATTTTGAATTAATAGGGTTAAACCCTAATCCGACAGTAAAAGAAATACATACAGCCTCTTCTTTTAAATTCATTGTTAATCTGTAATACTCTTTTGTAAACTGTGGGGTTATTAGTTAAGTTTTACAATACTTGTTAATCTCGATAAGTCTAGCATTCTACACTGTTGATTATATCCTGTGCGATAATATATTTGACTTCTACCTGTAGTATTTTAAAATTAAATGCTGAGTTTTTCTGTACAATGTTTAAATATTGATTTACTTTATTATTAACGAAAGAGTAAATTCTTAGAACTATTACCCTTCAGAATATAATAGCTGGATGTATATATATTTTTTTAAAAGAAAATTATTAAGAACTGTTAGTAAATCTTAAGTACATAATTTATATTATAATTCTGGTTTACGAAAACGAGTTAAGGCATTACTGTAATTACCTAAAAATACTATCTTTATAGAGTAAATAATAAGATAGTAATTGTTATTTATGATAACAATGTTGTTACCCTAACTGGAGTACTATTACTTTTATTGTTATTTATACTTAGTTTCTTTTATAAGTATATAGGGAAATAGTAATTTGTTCCTGATTATTTATACTCATAGAATAAAGTAGTCTATTGCTAGCCTGTTGTTATCAGGTTCTCATACTTACTGTATTCAATACTTTGTAGAACTACTTTCTGTATTCTAAAATATCTAGCTTTATGTTACAATTTAATGTTTATAAGAAAAGAAAGTAAAAGGATTAACCATGTTCTACACTGTTAATATCTTGAATAGTATAGGTTAGCAGTTATATGTTTTTATTTAACTACGTAGAACATAAATAAATGATTAACAGGTATTACTTTTCAAAAGTAAACTCTGCTAATACTAAAATACCTGTAGGAGTAGATAGAGATTCTAGCTATTCTTCATTCAATTTGAAAATTATACTTGCAGTATTTAAAGGGTAAAGATGTAGGTTGTAAAGCAACTTTATCTAACTTAATCCTACTCTAGTTAACTATTATACTTTTCCCTGATATTCAAAATAAGCTAACAGTCTAATTCAGGTTTTAACACTACTACTGTTATAAAAGATATTTCTTCTAACAATCAAATAAAAGAAATATTCTATAATTTCTACTAACATTCTTTTCTGCATTTTCATCATACCATCTCTATTTATAAATTCCTCCCCTGCGCTGGAGTACGGTCTGGTCCTTCCAGATGAGGAAAAACATAGGGGGTATTGTTATTCATAAAAAAATCTGTTACTAAACAATTTAAAAACAATTTCATTACTAAACCATCTAAATCTTTACTTCGTCAGCTACAAACATGACATTCAATCATATCCAAATATATAAACAAGAACAAAAGATTTATAGATGGCAGAATCTGATTCTTGAACTTGGACAACAACAGCAATGGGAGGCCGTTCCTCCCTACCAACTCCTGGGGAGCGCTCAAACAATGACTCCTCAGGACCCTCGAGCTTGCTCTGGTCTCCCTGGCTGGAACTAGGTGTAGCAATAATCAAGTACCAGTCTTCAGACTTAGCACGAATCCTGAACTTATCAGTCAATTCTCCCAGCTTACAAGCTGTAACAGACCAAGTTACTGCAGCATTCCTCTCAGAACAACTTCCTTACTATTTTTCCCTTTTTCCCCAATGAATTTCCTAAATAGCATTCCTCCTGAATGATTCTTCTCTGGAAAATATCTGAGCTCCCTCAGCTCTATGCATTGAGTACTTTTAAAAGATTGCCTAGGTCTTTTGGGTTAGTTGTCATTTATTGAGCCACCTGCTCTGATCCCACTTTCTTGGGGGATCATGACCCCAAATGTAGGGAAGTTGCCACCTACAACATAGGAAGTGTTTGAGGATGCTACCACTTGTCTTTTTCCCTCCACCTAGTTCCTTCTACCAGTTTGACTAGTAACCTCTTATTAACAGGTCTCCCATGCTGTTGTCTCCATTTATTTATTTATTAATAATAAAATATTCAGAATTACATTCCACTTCTTTTGACTCTGCTGAGTCATCAGTTCCTACTTTACATTAAATTTAACACAATGTCTTAGGAAATGTAATTAAAACAATTAACATTATTTTACAAAATTGGGGTATGTGACATACACACCCCCTTAAAATGTAACATCGTCCTCGATGTTACTTATTCTTCATCCTCTGCAACCTCCTGGAACAGATTTGGGTATGCCTCCCGCATCTTACTTTTCAGTTCCCAAGTAGCCTCTTCAGGACTAAGGTGCTTCCATTGCACCTTCACCTGTCCAATGGTGCGGTTCCGCAGAGTAATTTCCCTCCTCCTGAGGATACAGTCTGGTTCCACCATAATTTCTCCTTCTGGTTCCACCTATACAACATTCCAATCAACCACATGAGTAGCATCATGAACATACTTTTTCAAAACAGAGATATGAAAAAAATTATGCACTTTTAAGTTAGGTGGTAACGCTAGCTGATATGCAACTTGACCAATTCTAGCTAAAATTTCAAATGGAGCACAGTAAAGTGGTGCCATCTTTGCACAACTCCCTAATCTTAGAGAGCTTTTCTTTGGTCTTACCTTTATAAACACGTGCTCACCTACCTGGAACTCTTTGGGAGTTCTTTTCAAATCTGCTTGGCTCTTTTTCCGATCTTGTGCCACTTTCAAATTTTCCTGCACTTGTTTTACAATTATCTCCATTTCCTTCAATAATTCTGGTCCTAACACTAATCTATCTACTGGATTATTCTAGGAGATAGGAGTGTTACATTTACGTCCATACAAAATTTCAAATGGACTAAACTTAGCTGATGACTGATAGTTATTATTATATGCAAACTCTGCTAGATGCAGGTAGTCTTCCCACTTACCTGGCTAATCTTTAACATACATCCTTAATAAATCTTCCAGCACCTGATTCACTCTTTCAGTCTGTCCATCTGTTTGAGGATGGAAGGAGGTGCTGAAATTCAATGTTGTATTTAATCCCTTAAACAAGGATTTCCAGAAATTTCCTGTGAATTTAGGATCCCTGTCTGAAATGATAACTTTCGGTACTCCATGCAATCGAAAGATCTATTTTAAGAATATATCAGCTATATTGGAAGCCTTGTAAGTAGTTTTGACAGGAATGAAATGTGCTGCTTTACTTAACTTGTCAACCACCACCATAATAGAGTCACTTTGATTCTGATTTCTGGGTAGTCCAGTAATAAAATCTAAGCTAATCACTTCCCATTTCCAGCTGGGAATAGGTAACGGTTGTAGAAAACCAGCCGGATGTTGGTGTTCGGTTTTCACTTGTTGACAGTCCAAACATCTGGCAATGTATTCAGCTACCTCGGATTTCATATTAGGCCAAAAATATTCTTTCCTTAGCATGGTTACAGTCTTTTGGTAACCTGGATGTCCTGAGTAAGGTGTTTTATGGAATTCATCCAGAATCAACAACTTAACCTTAGGCACATTAGGCACATACAGTTTATCCTTAAATAATAAAAATCCATCTTTATTTAGACTATAACCTTTTATTAAGCTCTCTGTAGGTTTCTCTTTAGCTGTAACTTGTAATTTCTGATAAATTTCATCCTGCTTTACCCCTTCTATAAGCTGTTCATTTAAATCAGAAGCATAAGTGCTGATTACTGCTGTAAGGTTCAGCTTTGCGTTTCTGCTTGAAGCATCAACCACCTTATTTTCCTTACCCTTTATGTGTTGGATTTCAAAATCATATTCACTCAAGAAGGCTAACCACCTTGCTTGTCTTGCATTTAAGTTAGGCTGATCTAAAAGATATTTTAGTCCTTTATTATCAGTCATTAGAATAAATTTTCTGCCTATTAAATGATGTCGCCACATTTTTAAGGCATGTATAATAGCCGCAAGTTCTAGATCATAAGTTGCGTAATTCTTTTCATGAATTTTTAACTTCCTGGACTCATAGGCAATGACATGCCTGTCTTGAGTCAACACACCGCCTAAACCATCATTGCAGGCATCTGTGCATACCACGAAATCCTTATTAGGATCTGCTATTCTTAGAATAGGTGCACTTGTTAATAAAGTTTTTAATTTCTTAAAACTTTCTTCACATTTTAAGTTCCAATCAAATTTCTTGCCTTTCTTTTGCAAGGAAGTGATCGGATTTGCTATTTTTGAAAATCCTTCAATGAATCTCCAGTAATAACCGATAATTCCCATGAATGACCTAACATCTGTTACGTCTTTTGGAACTGGCCAATCTTTGATTGCCCGAATATTTTCAGGATCAACTGAAATCCCTTCCTTAGTTACTACGTGACCTAAGTACTGGATTTCATCCTTAAAGAAGTCGCACTTGCTAAACTTCACGAAGAGCTGTTGTTCCCGTAACTCTTGTAAAACTATCTTTAGGTGTTCTTTATGTTCTTCTTCCATTTTAGAGTAAATTAAGATGTCGTTGATAAACACGACAACAAATTTATCCAAGTATTTATGCATTATATTATTCATTAAGCACATAAAGACAGCTGGGGCATTGGTAAGCCCAAATGGCATTACGACAAACTCGTAGTGTCCATACCTTGTTCTAAAGGATGTATTAAAGATATATTCGTCTTTAATTCTTACCTGATGATATCCTGACCTCAGGTCTATCTTTGAGAACACCATGGCTCCACGTAGCTGATCAAACATATCATCTATGTAGGGCAACGGATATCTGTTTTTAATAGTCATCTTGTTTAGTTGACGGTAATCTATGCATAGTCGCATAGTTTCGTCTTTCTTTTTGACAAAGATGACCGGTGCTCCCCAAGGAGACACACTGGGTCGAATGTACTTCTTATCTATTAATTCTTTTAACTGTGATTTTAGCTCATTAAGTTCTAAAATATTCATCCGATACGGAGCTTTCGAGCTGGGTACCGCACCTGGCACCAACTCAATAGTGAAATCCAGTTCCCTCCTGGGAGGTAATCTTGGAATTTCTTCTGGGAACACATCAGTAAATTCGTTTAAAACAGGAATATATTCTATTTTTAACTTATCTGTTTTAGACTTACTTGCCTCATCTGTAATAGTTACAGCATAGGCTTTACACCCTTTTCTAACTGCTCTTTTAAGTTGTAAAGCAGAAATCTGCCTGATTATAGTTTTCCTAGGAATACCCTTAACCTTTATTGGTTGTTCATTACTATTTATGCACGTAAAGGTTTTATCGTAACATTTTAAAACTACTTTATCTTGTTCTAACCAATCCATGCCAATCAGTAAATCCTATGAGCCAAGTGGCAAAACATTAAGCTTAGCTGTAGTTTTAAATTCATCCATAAGTAAAGCACATTCTTTCACAAAGCAGGTTACTTTACTTTTTGCCCCAGTGGCTAATTGAACTAACCAAGAATTATAAAATTTATCTACAGACAAATTACATTTTTCCACTATCTGAGGTGCAATGTAACTAAGACTAGCTCCTGGATCGATTAAAATGGTTACCGGGGTTTGGTTAATCATACCTTCCACTTCCACCATGGAAATCTGATAGTCAGTTTGGCGGTTCTCCAATGCTGCATTTATTTTGGGCATAGTCCTCGCGAGTTCTCCAACAGTCATTTCCTCCTGCACAGTGTGAATATTGCTGACTGAATTTTTCCGATTTGGGCAGACCGAGGCATAGTGCGGGCCATTACATTCCCAGCACTTAACAGGCTCCTTTCGTTCAAAACTCTTAGTGAAATTTCCATGGTTATTTGCAGCTTCCTTGCCCTTAAAGTTATTCGAATTATTGGAAGTACCATTTCTATTTCCTTGGAAATTCTTATTGTTAGAATAATTTCTGTTCTTATTATTCTTGAAATTCTTCTGAGGTACAAATTCCTTCTTTTTAAACTCAGGATGATTGTTGTTTTTCTTAGCCTTCCAGTTAGCTAAGCGTTCTTTCTTCTTGTTTCGCTCAAAACAGAAATTAGCCTTCCGCATGGCTTCCTCCAGAGTCTTTGGGTTATCATACTCAATTATGTCCTTAATGTGATATGGTAAACAGTTGAGAAATCGCTGCACTTTAGGTTTCTCATCTACTAGGTAAAGTACATACCTCAGGAAGATTAAGAATTTACTGTTCAAATCCTTCATAGTCATTGAACCTAACTTCAATTCGTAAAATTCTTTAGCTCTTTCTTCATAATATTGTTCGGACAAAAATTTCTTCTTGAAGTACCTTTTAAAAGTACTCCAATTTACTTATTTTTCCCTGATACCCTTGACTCTCTTCAGATCTTGCCACCATATGTCTGCTTTTTCTGAGAGATTATAGATTGCCATTCTTGCCTTCAGCTGATTTGAATAATTGTATATATGAAAATACTTCCTCATCCCGGATAACCAGGACTCGGCTTCTTCCCTTTTTTCGGTCTCTCCATTAAAAGTTGAGCACTTTATCTTTTTAAAATCCCCTGAAATCTCCTCATATGGTCTGTACTTCTTCTTTCTGTCATACAACTCAGCCTCACTACTGTCACTAGTAGTGTGGTAGCTTTGTTGTTCACTGAACCCTTCAGATGATGAACTGCTTTTAGTTTTCACCGGCTTCACCTTTTTAAACCTTCTTTGATGACTAACCTCCTTAGATTCTGATCTTTTGCTCCTTCCTTCAGTTTGGAACTTTTCCATCAAAATTTGGTTCAACTCTTCTTGAGTCTTCAAAATCCTCTCATTGTCCTTCTTGACTGATTCCATTTCAGTCTTCAAATCCTTCACAGTCTGCAACAGCTCTGAAGAGTGAGAAGTCACCTCTTCTAACATAGGTTCCCTGGGCAATTGCCTTGTCTCTGTGTTTGGAGACTCCTCCTGAGCATATTCTCCTAGCTTCTCCATACCTGCCTGTTAAATTTCAGAAAGGAAATTTTCTGTTCTTTACATAAAACAGAATATAGGTTAGTACATTATTTTACTGTTCTACGGAAACTAGTTGGGCCACATCAAGGACTAGTATTTGAACCATGCTCTGATACCACATGTCAAAACCCCTAAATTTTTCGTTTTATTTTTATTTTTAAAATGCATATAATTTCAATAAATATAGTCACTAATTGTTTTATTAGTTACATGTTACCAAATTCATTATCTGAATTATCTGTTGGTTATATTTAACGATAGAACAGTTCTTTTCAGTTTACTGACTTTAATTTTTTTTTACGATCACAAGGTGAGACTGTCATGCAAACTGGGCTTACTTAGCTTTCGAGCTAATGCAGAAAGTTTTCCTATTCTTACAGACTATAGGTAAGAGTTTTTGGTGCTGCTTGTCGCAATTCTAAAGTATAACAAGTTCGTCGCAAAAGAAAAGCTCAGTAAGAAAATAAATGTTAAACAATTTCCAACGCTTGTTGGGGTACATTTAATAACTGGCCTTCTTTCTAGTAGAAGTAATTTATTGTTCTTGATGATTACGGAACTATTCCATATCTATTACAGTCGTGATGTATAAAAATATCTTACTGACTCTTTACAACAGAGTAAGAGTGGCAGAGTTATAACATCTATAGTATGGTTTCATTTGTATACAATTACGTTGCATAGAAAGTGTAAACTGATAAGGGGTTTATGTATTACTGTTTCCATTTTCAAACCTTGAAGTTTAAATGAGTTTATAACTTTACTTCAACTGCTTTTTAAGAAAACTATACTAATGTCAATGCATAGAGTTCTTATTTACTCATCAACTGTTTTCAAGCATAACTGGAGCTTATCATTAATAATTTATATATCTTACTGAAACAACTTTTATCCTATCCCCTTTATGTTTATAAACGGGACATGTCCTTAAGGGAAACAATTTGTAAAATAATGCATCATTAAATCATTATAGGGCCTGTCTATCTTAATATGGTTAAACTATCAGATAAGAGAAAAATGTGGCTTACCTTGCCAAGGCATCAATTAAAGTGAAGGTTATTACCTTAAGCATAAGCTGTCTTTACATAAAAGTTACTACTCTCTTTTTGTAACTTTCACCAAAAGTTACTATTTTAACCAATAGATAAGCCATTGAGGTTATTATGGACATTAGGACCAATGTCATAGTTTTTCCTCTAATATCCTCCTTTATGATCTTCCAAATATACTTTTATGTTAAGCAAAAAGTTGATTGAATTTAATATTTCATAAAGCATAAGACAAGGTATAAAGTAGGAACAAGAGGCCTAAGGATCAACCATGTTCTATAAACTTAGCTTAGTCCTTATTTTATGGTTCTATAAACTTTATAGAGGAATTGCCTCTTTTCCAAACATATATAAGGTATGGTTAACATTACTTACCTAGCAAGAAAGGTTATAATTATAACCCTGCCATAACAATCGTAGATTTAAGCTTGTCAAGTTATATGAATACCATAATGCATTTGATTGGACGTTCATTTTCCACTCCATACGTAAGTTTTATAGCATAGTTATAATATAACAATTCTTTTTGTTATGATGCGTTAATAATAGGTTGACTTCGGGCTTGGTGATCATAGAAGATCCTTGGAAAATCAGTATATGATTTTTATAATTCGATTTCTCATGGTTGTCCATTGAAACTATGGGAAAAACACCCACTGCATGAAAATATTTACGTGATATCGTGGCATCACTGTGACCGTATGCTGCATGGATAAAAAGGTTCCTCCTTCAAACCCTATTCTCATTATCCTGCCCGTAGTATTAATAGGGTACGGAGGGTCCTGAGGAGTGCTCTGGCTTCGACCGTGATTGTATATGTTATTTTCCTTTTTGTGTTTAAGTGTTGTGTAAGAAATGAGGTAGAGGGAAAATAGGCCATGCTCTCAAATACCTAAAGGGGTCGAGGGCTTTGAAGAACTGTTCAACTTTTTGATTACCCTTACTATTAATACATGAGGCCGTGAGCCTGACTTGAAAAATGGTTTACAACCCACAATTTCTTACTTTTGTTGTAATTTTGTACTTACAAGGTTTTCACCCTAAGTCCTTGATATAAGTTATTAATACTATTTTTCTTTTCTATAATTCTTTCTTTATATTACAGCACTGAAATTTATATTATAAATATAGTATTTGAGGCTCGACAGTAGGAAAATGTTTACAACATTTACCTTTGATTTATAAAACTATGTATAAGAAACAGGCTTGTGACAGCCTTACTCTGTTGATTTTTAATACGGCCGTGAGTAAAAATATTGTCTTGGCTCCACAGTTGTTGATTTAATTGTATATTTTGAATTAATAGGGTTAAACCCTAATCTGACAGTAAACGAAATACATACAGCCTCTTCTTTTAAATTCATTGTTAATTTGTAATACTCTTTTGTAAACTGTGGGTTATTAGTTAAGTTTTACAATACTTGTTAAGCTCGATAAGTTGAGCATTCTACACTGTTTATTATATCCTGCGTGATAATATATTTGATTTCTACCTGTAGTATTTTAAAATTAAATGCTGAGTTTTTCTGTACAATGTTTAAATATTGATTTACTTTATTATTAACGAAAGAGTAAATTCTTAGAACTATTACCCTTCAGAATATAATAGCTGGATGTATATATATATATATTTTTAAAAGAAAATGATTAAGAACTGTTAGTAAATCTTAAGTACAGAATTTATATTATAATTCTGGTTTACGAAAACGAGTTAAGGAATTACTGTAATTACCTAAAAATACTATCTTTATAGAGTAAATAATAAGATAGTAATTGTTATTTATGATAACAATGTTGTTACCCTAACTGGAGTACTATTACTTTTATTGTTATTTATACTTAGTTTCTTTTATAAGTATATAGGGAAATAGTAATTTGTTCCTGATTATTTATACTCATAGAATAAAGTAGTCTATTGCTAGCATGTTGTTATCAGGTTCTCATACTTACTGTATTCAATACTTTGTAGAATTACTTTATGTATTCTAAAATATCTAGCTTTATGTTACAATTTAATGTTTATAAGAAAATAAAGTAAAAGGATTAACCATGTTCTACACTGTTAATATCTTGAATAGTATAGGTTAGCAGTTATATGTTTTTATTTAACTATGTAGAACATAAATAAATGATTAACAGGTATTACTTTTCAAAAGTAAACTCTGCTAATACTAAAATACCTGTAGGAGTAGATAGAGATTCTAGCTATTCTTCATTCAATTTGAAAATTATACTTGCAGTAGTTAAAGGGTAAAGATGTAGGTTGTAAAGCAACTTTATCTAACTTAATCCTACTCTAGTTAACTATTATACTCTTCCCTGATATTCAAAATAAGCTAACAGTCTAATTCAGGTTTTAACACTACTACTGGTATAAAAGATATTTCTTCTAACAATCAAATAAAAGAAATATTCTATAATTTCTATTAACATTCTTTTCTGCATTTTCATCATACCATCTCTATTTATAAATTCCTCCCCTGCGCTGGAGTACGGTCTGGTCCTTCCAGATGAGGAAAAACACAGGGGGTATTGTTATTTATAAAAAAAAATATGTTACTAAACAATTTAAAAACAATTTCATTACTAAACCATCTAAATATTTACTTCGTGAGCTACAAACATGACATTCAATCATACCCAAATATATAAACAAGAACAAAAGATTTATAGGTGGAAGAGCCTGATTCTTGAACTTGGATAACAACAACAATGGGAGGCCGTTCCTCCCTGCCAACTCCTAGAGAGCCCTCAAACAACGACTCCTCAGGACCCCCGAGCTTGCTCTGGTCTCCCTGGCTAGAACTAGGTGTAGCAATAATCAAGTACCAGTCTTCAGACTTAGCACGAATCCTGAACTTATCAGTCAATTCTCCCAGCTTAAAATCTGTAACAGACCAAGTTACTGCAGCATTCCTCTCAGAACAACTTCCTTACTATTTTTCCCTTTTTCCCCAATGAATTTCCTGAATAGCATTCCTCCCGAATGATTCTTCTCTGGAAAATATCTGAGCTCCCTCAGCTCTATTCATTGAGTACTTTTAAAAGATTGCCTAGGTCTTTTTGGGTTAGTTGTCATTTATTGAGCCACCTGCTCTGATCCCACTTTCTTGGGGGATCATGACCCCAAATGTAGGGAAGTTGCCACCTGCAACATAGGAAGTGTTTGAGGATGCTGCCACTTGTCTTTTTCCCTCCACCTAGTTCCTTCAACCAGTGTGACCAATAACCTCTTATTAACAGCTCTCCCATGCTGTTGTCTCCATTTTTTTATTTATTAATAATAAAATATTCAGAATTAAATTCCACTTCTTTTGACTCTGCTGAGTCATCAGTTCCTACTTTACATTAAATTTAACATAATGTCTTAGGAAATGTAATTAAAACAATTAACATTATTTTACAAAATTGGGGTATGTGACAGGATCCATATGACAAAAGAAGAATGAGGTCCCCGTATCAAAAGGAGAGTGTAGCACTGTCTCACACAAATCCTCTTCTTGTTGAGAGGTGTTTTATGATGCTTAGGTCAGATCCTAAATCCTTCAAGGAGGATTTCCATGATCCTAGATGGTTGGAATCCATGGATGAGGAGTTTGATTAGCTACATGACAACCAAACATGTAAACTTGTCCCCTTAGCTTCAGGAAGGAAGCTGGTACAATGAAAATGGATCTACAAAACCAAAATAGCTGCTGATGGGACCACAACCAAGTACAAGGCTTAGTGGGTGGCAAAGGGGTATTCTCAGGTCCAAGGCTTGGACTACAATGAGACATTCGCTCCAGTAGCTAGAATGGACTCCATCAGGCTGGTATTGGCCATTGCTACTTCCAAGAGATGGGAAGTTCATCAACGGTTGTGAAGAGTGCATTCCTCCATGGTGATTTGGAGGAGGAAATATATATGAAACAACTTGAGGGGTTTATTGATGATCCTTCCTTAGTCTACAGACTAAGGAAATCACTGTATGGACTTAAACAAGCCCTAAGTGCATGGTACTCCAAGATGGATTCCTTCCCAATCTCTCAAAATTTTGAAAGGTGCAAATATGATTACAATGTCTACATGAAGAAGAAGGAGGGGTTCTTGCTTCTAGTTGTATTGTATGTGGATGACTTTCTAATTACTAGCATATTTGCTACTGGATTGAGCAACATCAAGTCTTGTCTTAATAAAGAATTCACTATGATTGACTTAGGACTGTTAAGAATTTGGGAATCATGATCTCACAGTCCAGGTATTCATCATACATGCTTAAGAGGTTCCACATGGAGGATTGCAAGGAATCCCCTTGCCCTTTTCTATCAGGCATCAAGCTTGAAGAAGGTGGTTCCACACCTTTGGTAGATAGTACTCTCTACAGACATCTCATTGGAAGCCTTCTATATCTCACTCACTCAAGACTAGACATATCCTATGCTGTGAGTGCTGCTGCCAGATATATGCAGGAGCCACATGAGCTGCACTGGAAGGAAACAAATAGGATATTGCACTATGTGTAGGGTACTATTGATTATGGGATCCACTATGCTACTAGAGCACAACTGTATCTCATAGGAAATTCAGACTCAGACTGGGCAGGAGATGGAAATGATAGGAAATCCATCTCGGGTTTTGTATTCATGATTGGATCTGGGCCAATTTGTTGGTCCAACAAGAAGCAAGATTCCATTGAACTTTCTTCAGTAGAAGCAGAGTATTTGGGATTTGTGAATGCAGCTATTTAGGAAGTTTGGCTGCATGGAATCTTGATAGAGATCAGGATTCCTAGTTCACCTAAAATAGATCTTTATTTTGACAACCAAAGTACAATGAAGATCTCTAGTGATCCTATTCAGAAGTAGAGGACAAAGCACATAGAGGTTCACGTGCACTACATTCGGGAATTGGTGCATGACAAAACCATCACACTGCACTACTGTCCGACAGAGGATCATATTGTAGATATTTTTACCAAGTCTTTTACCGAAAAGAGATTTTCCTTTCTCAGGTCTCTTTTGGGCATTAAGGCTTGATTCTTAGTTCCTATTTTGAGGGGGGGTTTCCCAAGAGGTTTTCCTACCTCATTTGTATTATGTCTCTTAGATTGTATATTGGGTGACCTATGGTCTTGTTACCAGGGCCCAGAGTTGTCCAATTTAGGATTCAGAGGGGTTGTTAGGATTATTAATCCCCCATTGTTCATACTTTCTATTAGATTAATTAGCCTAACTTAGGAACCTTAATTAATTAATTGGGTCCACTTGGCCTAATGGGGACACATGTACCAGTCACTGGAGTGTGGGGAACACTGCTAGATGTTAACTGCCACTTACTGCATGTGCATGCATCATTTTGGGCACCTCCTAGACTAATCCCTACATTTTAGGAGCCATTGGGAGTCTCGACGCCAACCTACTTCAGTTAGTTGGTGTTAGTACTAGTTAGTCTTAGTTATCCCCTAGTTACATTTAGCTAGTTCACAAATAGTTAAGCTAGCGCTACCAATGCATGGATAATGCATGGTTGCATGGGGAGGAGTGCTTTCCTACCTACCACACTCAGTTGCATTGAGTTAACTAGTTGTCACTGGTTGTTGGAGTTATTGGTCATCAAGGAGTTGTCTATTTGGACTCCGATATTGATTGGGAGACCTTGAGTATGAAGAATATGGATTTTTGTTCCTTTCAATTTCTAGATATCTTCTCTTCCATATCACTGGATTGAATACTCCCAAGGAGATTTAGGATCAATTTTCTACTCTATTTGATAAGCAATCTGACTTGAGAATATATCAGCTATAGAATGAGCTGATATCTCTAAACCAGGGAAACTTCGAAACCATGAATGATTTCTTCACCAAGTTCAAGCACCTGGTACTCTAGTTGAAGCAGTGTAAATTTGAGAAGGAGGTTGATAAACTCATCCTTTCCATCCTTTCAAAACTTGGCCCAGATTACTCAGTTTTTGTGTCCACCTTTCATACCGGGAAGCTTACAATCCCAAATTGGAAGATGCCAACCCTCGATGCATTCATCGAGTCTCTAACCAATGAACATGACAAGCTCGTCCAAATGGGAATCATTAGATCTTCCAAGGACCAAGCCTTGTTTTCTGGAGGACCCAAAGCCATGAATGGGAAGCTGAAGAAAAAAACCAAAAAGACTAAGTTTGATGCTCCCAAGCCAAAGGAGAAACATCAATAGCTGGATGAGCCCTTAGGCTTAAGAAAGAACATGCACAAAGGTAAAGAAGCCAAAGAAAATATCAAATGCTCCTATTACGGAAGGGGATTTCACCCTGAAAGCTCCCGCATGAAGAAACAACTTGATGAAATGAATCTTCTCCTTGAGAAGAACAACATCAATCTTCCTGAAGGTACAAGGAAGAGAGATAATCATGATCGAAACATCCAACCTAAAAGAGGAAATGCCCTCATGGAAAATTATTTGAAGCCTAGATCTCTACTCATTAATCTGGTGCTTCGAATCATATGGTGGAAAGAAAATAATCCTTTTCATCGCTAGACTCTGACAACAAAATTCCCATCCACATGGGAGATGACTCTCACATAATTTCAAAGGGCAAAGGTGCTATCAAACTAGAACATGGAAGCTTCAATAATGTTCCTTATGTGCCCTCCTTGGCTTCAAATATGTTGAGTGTATATCAAATGACACACATAGGTTTTCCCAAGAGAGTAACATTTAGTCTGAATGATGTTGAGATATCAAAAATTGCATTTGGAAAACTCATTGCAACATGTATAACAAATCATTTTGCTAAGACCTATGAGTTCTCCAAGTTGGTGCATGATGCAAATCCTACCGCCCTTCTGACACATGGGAATGAGGTCAGCCAACTGTGGCATGAAAATTTTGGACATTTGAACTTCAAATACTTGCATCAAATTCAAAATAATTCCATGGTGGAAGGCCTCCCTACCATCAAAACCTCCAATGGAATTTGCAAAGGTTGCATTGTCGACAAACACCCTGAGCACAAATTTGATTGGGGAAAGGAAATATGAGATACATGTATTTTGGGGATGATCCACTTTTATATCAGTGGTCCTATGCCTACAAAATCCATTATTGGTTCAATTTATGTGCTCACTTTCATTGATGACCTGTCTAGATTCACATGGGTCTATTTTCTCAAGAAAAAATCCGAAGTTCTTGAAAGGTTCATAGAGTTTAAGGCTTCTGTTGAGAATTCTTCTAAGAGCAAGATAAAGGCTATAAGATATGATAATGGAGGATATTGCATCAAATATGAGCTGCTTCAAAACTGTTCTAAATATGGAATCAATATACAACACTCCATTCCCTACACACTCCAGCAGAATGGTGTAGCAGAAAGGAAAAACCGGGCCCTAAAAGAGATGACCACCTGCATGCTTGAAGCTAAATATTTCGATGAAAATATTTGGGATGAAGAAATTATTTTTGCTGCCTACATTTATAACATATTCCCTCATTCATCTGTGAAAGGAAAAAAACCTTTCGAAGCATACTTTGGTCACAAACCGGATGTGTCCAATTTCAGAGTTTTTGGGTTCACTGCTTGGGCTTGAATTCCACTTGATAAGAGGAAGTATTTGCAACCACAGAGTATTGAGTGTATTTTCATTGGTTATATAGAGGAATAAAAGGGATACAAACTCTTTAATATCATAACAAAAAAATTATTCATAGAGAGAAGTGTCCGCTTCGAAGAGCCTCTCCAAGATGTGGAACTAGTAGAGGAAGAAACTGCTAAAATTTCCTCCCGTTTTGCTGATGATTCCGATGATGAAAATGGAAGTGTGAGCTCTGATATTTCAGATATGATGTCTGATATCAGTGAGAATAATATATCAGGTTGTAAATCATATCCTAATGTTCCCACTCATCTCCCAAAATAGGCTGAAAAGACTCTCTCTTCTGCTGGGTTAGATGTTGGAATTCTTGTTGATCCAAGGAGAACTCAGTCATATTTTCAAAGAGCAGGTATTGATATTTCTTGCAATGATTATTTTATGTCTGAGACCTAGTATATGATGAATGGGTATGATCCTAAGTCATATTATCATGCTCGTAATGATCCTAGATGCTAAGCTGTGATGGATGAAGAGTTCAACTCTCTCCGAAAAAATGCAACTTGGGAGATAGTTTCCCTTCCACCTGGGAGGAAACTTGTTCAATGAAAGTGGGTATATCAGGAAAATTTTGCTACAGATGGATCAAACTAAAAATATAAAGCATGGATGGTTGCAAAAGGATTCTCCCAAGTCCAAGGAGTGGAATAGCATGAGACCTTTGCACCGGTGGCAAAAATGGATTCTATCAGGCTAGTTTTGGCCATTGCTGCATCCAAACACTGGGAGGTGCACCATATGGACATAAAAAGTGATTTTATTCATGGATACCTGAAAGAAGAGATATACATGAATCATCTTTAAGGATATACATCAGATCTATCATTGATTTGTAAGTTGCAAAAATCCTTATATGGCTTAAAACATGCCCTAAGATATTGGTATGCCAAAATGGATTCATTTCTGCTCTCACGGAACTTTGAAAGATGTAAGTCTGATCCGAATGTGTACTTGAATAAATATGAAGGTAATTTTATGATCATATTTTTGTATTTCAATGATATTTTAATCACATGAAGCACACTTTCTTTGATTGCCTTCATAAAAATAGCTTTACATGATGTTTTTGAGATGAGTGATCTAGGCCCACTGAGGCAGTTTCGCGGGCTATAAATAACTCAATATTTTGATGGGATTATGGTGAAAAAAATACAAATATGTTTAATACCTATTAATTAAGTTTAATATGGCTGATTTTAAGGCTGCACCATTTCCCTTCCTCTCAGGAATCAGTCATGAAGAGGGAAAAACAACTCCACAGGTGGATTCTACTCTTTACTGTCAGTTGATCGGAAGCCATTTCTACTTGACACATTCAAGGATTGACATTTGTTATGCCATGAATGTTGTGTCAAGGTATATGAAGAATCCTCATGAGATTCATTGGAGGGCATCCAAGAGGATTATACAATATGTGCAGGGTACTAGATCCTATGGCATTCACTATGCTACTGATTCCAAACTAGACTTGGTAGGATTTATAGATTTTGATTAGGAGGGAGATATAATAGATTAGAAGTACACTTCCGAATATGTGTTTATGTTTTGTGGTGAGGCTATTTTTTGGTCAATAAAAAAATAGGCTTCCATTTCCCTTTATTTGGCAGAGGCAAAGTACAGGGCAGCGATCAATGCATGCATTAAGGAAGTTTGGCTGCAAGGTATTTTGTTCGAGTTTGATATTGGTAGTGCTTCATCTACTGTCATTTTTTGTGAAAAACAAAGTGATATCAATATATAAACAAATCCAATTCAGATATAGAGAACCAAACAAATTGATATCCATATGCACTACATCAAAGAACTTGTGCAAGACAGGACATTTGTGCTGCAATACTTCCCCACAGATGAGCAGATTGCAGATATTTTCACCAAGAAATTTACTGATAAAAGTTCACTGTTGGGGGTGAGTTCATCAGGGTGAAAGTCAGTTAATTTTTAAGTATTTATTTTGAGGGGGGTTTTGTTTCCACAAGGTTTTCCTCTTTTCCTCACTTAGAGTTTTTTGAGCATTTTAGAGTTACTTTTTTTGTAAAGGGTGACCTATGGCCTTTGTTGTCAGGGCCCTATCTTTTTTTTACTCCTCCACATGAGTGTAGATTATGGGGGGTTTTTGATTCTATTCTAACCCACACATCATTATTTGGCCTAATTGGCCTAATTTACAACTTATCCTAAGTTATTGGCTCAAATATGTGAATGCATCATCAACTAGATCATCATCCTTCAATCAGGGAGGCTAACTGAGTCTTCTCCTTCAATCGGGGAGACTAACTGAGCTTCATCCTTCAATCAAGGAGAAAGTATGGGTTGATATGCATGACCTAAGTGCCCCAAATCAGTTAAATAATGGTTATTTCACCTACTTTCGGTTAAACTATATCTGTAAAGGTGCCTCCATCATTATTTTTCCTATTTTTGGTAATTTCTAGTTAACTGGAGTGATTTAAGGTGCTTGCAACAACTTTTGGTCACTCAGTTCAGTTCAGTTCACTTCATCTCACCTAACTGAAGTCAGACATGCACTCTCACCTACGGATTGACATGCAGTTGAGTTCTATTAAGTTAAACTCACTCTAAACTACCTTCGATTCAGTTAGAGTCAATTATGGTTGTGATTAGTGGTTAATTGATGTGTCTAGTGTGGATAACTGACAACTAATACACTCTCATATATGCAGTTTGAATGACCTCCTTGGGATTCGAATTGTCTGGATATTCATGCTAGTGTAACACATTGTATCACTCATTTTGATTAATGATAACAATTATACAACTGCAACTCCTAATTGTATTGTTTTCATGTAATTTTTCTGTGTAATTGATCCTTAATCTTCTGCAAGTTGTTCCTTGGTCCTCACATTAATGTGACTCAATTTTCATACCTAGTATAAATGGTGATCTAAAGGTTCAAGATCCTTCTATGATGATCGAATTGGATGAAGAAGATGAAGAAACACAAATTGTGGAAGAGGAAATTTCTCTACTAAAAGATGATGTGAATAAATGGAAATATGAGGATACCTTGCATGGAGAAGGGGTGATTCCTCTACCCACAAACATGAAATTAATTAAGGAACTTAGAGATAAGTGGGATGAATAATTGACCTTTAAGAGGTTTCATTGGGACAAATTGCAGACATAATTAAAGGAACTAAGGAGATATAAAACTATGAATCAAGAAAAGGAACAGATGTATGAGTTAATTCAAGAAATACTAAGTTGTAGGAGTCTGTCAACTTCTTATTCTATTTTCTTGTATGAACAATTGATTCTTTTTAAGTTGAAGTTTCTTAAGGAAGGAAGGCCCCATCAGCTTGTCACAATTCCTTAGTTTTTGGACACTCTTGCTTAGAGTGATTTTTCTGAACAAAATCTCTTATGTGAATTGTATCTACATGAGTTAGATTGTTTTATTAATGTTCCATTTAACCCCATTCCTTATATAGGGGATGCGAACCAAATGGAATTTACATCTTTTTTTATTAACCAGATGATTTGGTGGAATGCCTTTCAGACCATTAAAAAAATGAGGAGAACTCTACTTTATGGGTCCGAGGTGAACCACAATCCCCTAATGCAATTATTGATGACCATAATAGGTTCATTTCCTTCCCACTAAGATCCAATCATATGACAGAACTTCAACATGATGTCATCAAGAAATGTGTACAACTCATAATGCAACAAAAATCTTTTGCACATGAAATAAGTAAATGAAGGGGGGAAGCATCTCCGTAGCTTATGAGGACAAGGTATCCCTATTGTTTTGAAAAATTCACTTATGCTTTGTCTCGGGTTCTTAGTTATGTTGATTGCATTTGGAGCTATAGATTAAATTGGCTGAGGTTGAGATTCAAATTTCCTATCATATGGTTTCTTGAGAGAGAATATAGAGGCAAATACATGTTGACAAAAAAGGTAGAGAAAAAGTGTTGGGGAGAACTTGTTTCCTACCAAGGATACAAAAAAGGGAAGATAAACCTGAATCTTCTTTCAATTTCACTCACCTACACAGAAGAATATTTGATCCATATTTAGACTGGGTCTGACAGGAGTTTGTTTCATGAGTACATGCAACTCTATAGTTGGGGGGAGATGTTGGGTGCTAAAAGTGACCCTTTTTTCTTTCTTTTTCTATGAAAATTTTCCCCTATTTCTCTTTATTATTACAACCAAAATGGTATTTTCTCTAAGGAAAAGCATGATTATGAGCAGGTATAATTCATCTTTATTTTGTAAAATTAATGCTTAAATTTATATTTATTTCTGGGTTTTGGGACTTCTCGAGTAGAGGAACATCATGAATATCATGGAGGTTGTCCTCATCTAATGGAGAAAATGTGTCTTGCATCAATCTATTTATCTCATATTGGTCATTTGTATCAATAACATCATCTTCATCCATAGGATCATTAAGAACTCAATATTCAGTATTCTGATCTCCATGTTCCTCAGATTGTATAGTATTTCTACTATTATGTGGCAAATAGATCTTCGACCGTCGATATTTATGGGGAATTGTCTTTATATTTACAAACAATGTAATAAAATTGGTGTAAAATATACAGTGCATATATTTAAAATAATAAAAGATTTTGTGAATACACGATCAATACTATTACAAGAAGTACATTATGTAATGAATAACATCTTACCAAAGGATGATATTCATACCCCCCTTCAACATGCCCCTTATCCTTACAATATTTTTTCAGTTGTTGTTCTTAAAACTATTTTCATTCACAAACCCCTGCAATTATTACAAGGGAAATAACACTTTCCATCACCCTTCGCCTCCAATGCTACCTTAAACT
>LPNX010297283.1:4385-28393 GCA_001517045.1 Pseudotsuga menziesii | reverse complement strand
TATATATATATATGTTGAGCTAATTATTAATAGGATTTACGAGTTGGACTATTTTACTTTAGATCAATTAGTGGACAATAGATGTATTGATTTATTGCACCAAGATTGGAAAATAACTTTTACTTTGGAGCTAGAAGATGAACTTGATAATTACTAGAATAGCTATATGGTTGAGTTGAAGAGAAGCCATATATAAACTAGGGAGGATCTAAATGTACTAAGGTCTCGTCTAAGTATAAGACATTAGATGAAGGCATAAAACTAGGTTGGGTTACTATTATTTACAAGATGATGAGAAAGAATATGTTAAATGGTGGTGGTTAAATGTTTTGAAGGTCAATAATTCAAAAAATCTTGTTATTCATACATGGATTGTTTTGAAAAATAATGTTAACTTCAGAAATGATGCAAAAGAGATGGACTTAGGGGCCTAGTTACAACATGAATTGCAAATGTCACGAGGAAACAATTACCTGATGGCGTTTCTATTCCCTTTCATAGTTCAAGTTTATAGGGAATTTAGTCATTGGATAGGTCTACAAAATATTTAGTCTAGGATGAATATTAAGTGTTTCCTCAAGAGTCCATTCCAAAGGTAGGACCTTCAATAGTGGAGATATACCAATATTATAATGCTATGGATCATTTGGCTCACTCAAAATGTCATAATATTTAAAATATGCATATTCCAGCTTTCATATATTTGCACATTTTTTTTCTATTTTAACCATTGTCAAAAATCACACACAACAAATTCTCTTGTCATGTCTTGTCATACAGGGGATCTGTATAGATAGAAAAATAATATCCTTGGGGATTATTCGATGGATATTGCTAGGGGCCCAGGTAAAAGAGTAGATTGGGGGATATTTTACACTTTTCAAACAATAATTTCATTATATTTAAAACTTTCCTTGGAAATAGTTCCAAAATTATGTTGAGATAATGGAACTTAGAGTTTTACAATGGTTTCATTGGACAAGGGTGTTCAAATACTAAGTTTTGGAGACTCATTACTAATTATAAAATGGATGAATAATTAGAAACTAATTCATTAAATGTTTCATTTCAACCTTTGGAATATTTTATCGAAGTGAATTCACAATTGTTTGAGAGGATATAATTCACATGTCTTTTGAGAACCAAACACTGAAGTTGATGCACTACCTAAGTTGGGTCTTCAATAAAGTGCAAGGTCCTTCTCATTGGAGGAAACCATTGATGACATTTCAACAAATTCAAGACTCGCATTTTGAATGAATTCCCTTAAGATACAGTTTTATGGATATATTTAATTGTCGTTGTCTTATTTCCAATAATATTGGTTAAATTTTATATTGGAATACTAAAGTATAGAAATTGATAAAATATGTACTAAATTCATGTTTTATAACCTAGAGGATGTATATGATGATGATTACATTCTTGGTCATAACATTGTTATACTTAATGTTTTTGTAACAGTTCTTGAGTCACATAGAGAATGTGTTTTGTGTTCTTACTAGAATGCAATATTTTCCTTGGGAAAAAATACAATAATGTGTGTGCGTGTGTGTGTGAAAACATGTATTTTATTCTTCGAGGCTTGAGGCGATATGAAGAATTGTTTCATGAAGAGAGTAACATGTCTCTAGTGATATTTGAACCTAGATGGGGAGGATAACAATCTTCCTCCCAACCACCTAGTCTCTCCCAATTTACTTATTTAATATTATATAAAATAATGTACATGGAATAAAGTGATATAATATAAGGTTATTAAGGTATTAAGTCTAATCAATCCTGCATTAGGGATTAAAGCATGCAATTCACTTGGAGTGAGATAAATTAAAAATGAATTAAATTAAAAAAGGAATGGATAGTTAAATGGGAGAAGAGGGTTGTGAAAGAGGTATTCTTCTTCCTAGTTTTTTCATAAGTCTAATTTTTCTAGTAGTTTGGTATATTGATTAATTTTTTCTTGATGGTCAGTGAAGTAGTTATCCTTGAGTGCTTGATGTGGTTGGTCTATTAGAAAGAGAATATATATGTTATATTTCTAACTATTTATTGTTGTTGGTATGTATTCTATGTCTATGAATTGTTATAAAGGATTGAAGTTGTATGGTTGAGAGAGGGAGAAAGGATAGATCAATTTGGTAAAGATATTTTCTTAAGGAATTGATTGAAAGGGAAGGTTTGTTGGTATGATTTTAGTGGAAGTATATTTAACATGTTAGTGGTATGAGCATTAGGGATTAGGGTTTAAGATGGGGTAATTAGGGGCTAGAGATAGGGGTATTACTTAATGGTTTAGGGGTTTATGAGGGGTACATGGCTAAGGTATTAAGGGTTAATAGGAGTTGGTATTCTATGGGAGAGATGTTGTAACGTTTGTTACTAACAAAATAATAAAAAGTAAAAAAAATTAATTATCTGCCAAAATAAATGTCAGCCAAAAAAAAACCTAATATGGGGGAGATGTTGTAACGTTTGATCCTAACCAAATAATAAAAAATAAAAATTTTAATTATCCACCAAAAAAAATGTCGACCAGAAAAACAACCCAATATGGGGGATACGTTGTAATGTTCCTACCTAAACAAAATAATAATAAATATGAGACTCATATTAACATTATCCTAGATCCTCACTTGAAGTTATATTTAGGATAATATTAAAATGCATGTAATCTAGAGGTTTGAAACAATTTAATGTTTACATTTAGGATAATATTGCAAAGTTTTAAATAAGGGTTTTTAAATTATGGGACTATGAAATATAACTATTAAAAAATATATTTTTTAATAGTTAATAATTTATAACAAAATTTAAAAATTTTAAAAAATGTATTTCAATAAGGTCTTTTCAATTATATTTCAAATAAAGTTTTTAAAATATAATTGAAAATATAGTCAATTTATCGAATAATATAATATTATAATGTTTTAAAAAGTTTAATGTTTTAATAATTATAATGTTTTAATAGTTATAATGTTTTAATAATTTAAATAGTAAAAATATGTTTAAAAAATAAGATTTTTAAAATATAATTGAAAGTATAGTACATTTATAGAATAGTATAATATTAAATGTTTAAATTTTTTTAATGTTTTAATAATTTAAATAGTAAAAATGTTTTTAAATCACGTTTTTTCCATATATATTTTAAATAAGAATTTTTTAATTATAATTATAAATATAGTCAAATTGAAAAGTGTCATATTTGAAAATATATTGAATTTCAGTAACAAACTTTCATTAACATGTCTAGCGAGTTTTTTCCTTGCATAGGTTTCAGTGTATGGCGTATTAATATTAATGCATAAATTTCAGTGTAGATTTCATAACTGTATAAATTTCAGTGTAACTGTTAATGCATGAATGCATAGATTTCAAGGTAGATTTCATGGATACATAAATTTTAGTGTAAATTTCATGTAGGGATAAATTTCAAAGTAGATGTTAATTAAATTTTTTGATACAGGGTATGGTCTAAGAATGGAAGATGCCATGAGACAAACAAGAGAAGAACAAAAAAACAAAATGAAGAATGACACATAGCATATCAAGGAAGAAAATCTAATGAAATGACAACAAAATAAGGAGAAGAAGAAAAGAACCAAAAAGAATATTGTAAAAGAAAGTTAGATGGAATGACAGTAGAAGAATGTGAAGAACAAAGGAAACAAAATGTAGATCGACAAAAAGAATACCAAAAAATAAAGTTAAACGATTTGACAACAGAAGAGTGAGAAGAACAAATAAAATGAAACGTTGATCGACAAAGAGCATATTGAGAAAGAAAGTTGAAGCAATTGGAAGAACACATAAATCAAATTGTAGAACAACAAAGAAATCAAAATGTAGAACAACAATGACAATTTCAACCAATATACCCCTACAACCAACTGTAGGAGATGCTCAACATGTAATGGTCACAGACCGACATGATGTTGACATGGTCCAAATTCAAGTAGTTCCAATTACTATTATGGTCTGAGTTACAGTTGCTCCAATTACTAATATGGTCCGATTTCAAGCAGTTCCAATTTTAGATTTAGTGTCTTTAGAGTTCTTAGTCAAATGAGTTGATTTTGCGTCAATTTACTTCATGTCAGAATATGTGGCTAGAAATTCCACGATGTTTCCCTAGTTCTCTTGCAAATGTGATGAAAATATATTTGAATGCAAATCCTGATAAGAGACCAGAGATGGATGAGGTGGTTAAAATGTTAGAGAATATAGATACCAATAAAGGTGGATGAGTGATCCCTCTTGATCAATCTCAGGGTTGTTTCTTCTTTTTCAAGCACCATGGTCCTTAACTTATCTTCTTAGAAATAGGTTAGAAAGGCTTAGTATGCCATTTGCAACAAATATATGGTATGGAATTTACACAAATATACAGAGTTAAATATTTGGTAGGTCTATGATTTAAGCCTCCCTTCTCATATGATCGATATGAGAAGATGTCAAACTACCAGGTGTGAAGATAAGAAAATATGAAAAAGATAGATTGAGAATGATATCTATGTTTTCAACTTAACCTATTCCTTACAATATGATAATCATCATATATATATAATTACATAATGATGATAAAACTCTATTTTTGTGTCACCTCCCATGGCTAGAACCATCCTAGATCCAAATCCTAGGCTCTATCAAGCGCCAAGAGGGATCAAATCTCTCGACGTGCAAACCTCTTCTCAACAGACCCCCTCTTTGCAACGATTTAACACTAAAGTCTAAAAAGGTGTACATACCATTCCTCCCTTTGGATTTGAACTTGTGACCTCCTAAGAGGAAACCCATGTTCTTAACCATTAGGCCCACATTTTCTATTACTCTTTAAAGGTTGTGCATAATTTTTACAGAAGGACACCTAAATATGTCAAGAAATCTAAACGATATGAATATTACTGGTTTTTTCTCATATAGTAAAATCTCACTGAAATGCACTGTTGCCTTATTCTACAAAACCCATTTTGAAATATTTAAGTTGAAATGAAAAATACATTGAAAAGGATATCTATGACCTTTTAATGTGCATGCACACTTTTTTACATTTAAGTAGCTAAATTTGACATAAATATTCAATATGTTGATTATTATTAATTTTCTTTTATTGAGAAAAAATCCTTAAAATGCATGTCATTTTACGCCTAGATTTTTGTTTGGCATGTTTTATGTTTCAATCAAAACTATATTAAAAGGGATATATATGCAATTTTAATGGGAGTGCATAATCTTGACATTTCGACAATGAAATTTTTCAAGAAACTTGAAACACTTAGCATGCATATATTGTGTTTATGTTCATCTTGAACAATCCTAACTAACAATCATACCATTTTGTGATTATATATATGTTTGGTGTGATTAGAGTTGATATTAAAACTAAATTTAAAGGGATATATCTATTAGTATTTAGGGTGCATCCATCATTTTGAAATGCACCTTGAAATGTTCAACATGTTTATTCTTTATTTTTTGTTTGTTCTAATATAAAATAACCCTCACTAATGCATGCCATTTTATTCTCAAACATTTGTTTGGAATGATTAAAGTTGTGAAGAAATATAGGTTCATGGTAATATATATTCACCTTTAATAGGAGTGAATGAATTTTACGTTTGGATGCATAATTCTATTAAGTAATATAAAATATTGGTGTTGGTGCTTCATCACCAACATGTGCCAACAAATATCGCTTTAGGGTTGTGTTTCTTAAGCACAAGATGGAATTATGTAAGCTAAATGAGCCATGAAAGTAAAACATATTCTTATCTATATGTGTCATGCAAAATGAGGAATCCAATCAAAAGTTTCATAAACATACCATGCAATAAAGCATGTTTCAATTTGTATCAATGAAAGAGGGGGAAATGCATTACAATGCTTTAGGAATGGTCTATGGAAGAGGTGTACTTTAAAAATATCCCAAGGATGGTTCATCTTCTCTTCTATTTCTCCACTACATGTTGTGTATGGTGTAATATGAATTCATATGATAGAAATAAAGGGACAAAATGAAGGATCTCTCCCTACAATAAATTCAACATTATAACCTTGGTCAGTATGATTGATGTGATGTATTACCTTGGGGAATTTATTTATATGATAAATGTTGATATACGTTATAACTGGATTCAATGTGAATAATCCCTTTGCATTGATGAAGTAGTGGGATAAGGATATCTATCAAGACTAGATCAAAGGCTAGTTTTAGAAATAATGGATCAATGATGTCAATTTTGGAGACTAATCCTCTTTAGAAGGTGTACAACATTAACGAGAACATCTCCCAAGTCTCCTAAAATATTAGATATCTCAAATCAAATGAAAAAAATGACAACATATATCAATAGTGTGGTCTACCTTGCCTTTACAGATTGGTTAGCTTCTTGGAGAAGCTACACAGATTGTGGACCCCCAATCCTCATCCATTGCACCCTCCTTAGCCAAATTAGGACTTGTAAGTTTGTGTGGCTTCTTGATTTTTTATATTTCCTTAATTTCGTCTGTTTTTCCTTGATTTATGTTTCCTTCCTACTTTTCATGAATTTCCTGTTTTTCTGCCACCTTCTTTTTTTCCTTTCTTTCTACTTTTTCTTATTTTTGTCAGTTTCCTTCTTTTCACTGACACCTTGATTTGTGTTGCTTTCTTCCATTTTACTTCTTTGTAAGGAATCTGCATAGTCCCACCTTATTTATAATGCTCCCTCCTGGCCACATGAGCATTTACAACTAATACAAAATCTATTTAATAATGAAATATTCTAACTAACAACTAATTTATTCTCCTAAGTATTAATGAATTAACTAGATAATTCCTAGGAGAAAAATTAATACCAATCACTTAAAGAATTTGTCCCTTGATTCATGGGGTTTAAATTAGTTAGGGAGGAAACTAGAGAGCCACTAAGGAAGATACATTACACTTTTGCATATTTTATAGCAATTGTAAGAGATTGTGTTCTATAGCCTACTGATAAAAAAATTATTTCTCAAAAACTCTAGACTAGGTTTTTGTGAACTGGGTTTTCTTACAACTTTGTGGGTTTATTAATCTTACCTTAGTGCTTGACTAAAAAGTTCATGAATACCAAGTTCATGGTCTGGAATATATTAGAACATAAATATATGCAATTTATAAAAAAATGTGAAATCTATGAAATATACCATGACAATTTTTAGTATCAAGCATAAAACCTTTCAAAATTATTCACATCCAACCAAAAGAAATTGTTCTCACCAAAGGATAAATATTGAATCTCATATGAATCTATCAAAAGTAAAAGAGAATGCAAAAATAATACTTGGAAACAAGAACATTGTCTTGAGTGTGTTCTTTCCTCTATTTTGCTTCTTGTTTCACTCATCTTTATGTACATACACACAATCCAAATATGGTCTCCCCAATTATTAGATCATCCTTCAAATCCAGGCCAAAATGTTTCCAAATAATGCCAGAGGAAGAGCACCCTTATAGATGCATAAATAGGAAATTGTTCATTTATATTAAGAATTCATGGAACTATCACCATGCCACTAGTTTGTCCTTATTCAACACCCAGATGTTTTCCAAGTTTTTGCTGTGTTGCAATGAAGGATGAATATTGTCGAACTTGGTAAAAATCTAGGTTTTGAATAAGGACAAACTAGTGACATAGTGATATTTCCATGAATTCTTAACATAAAGGAACAATTTCCAATTTATGCATCTATAAGGGTGCTCTTCCTCTAGCATTATTTTGCAACATTTTAGCATGGATTTGGAGGAGGATATAATAATTGGGATACTGTAACCCACCTAGAGCTATTTTTATTTTTTATTTTTGTGAAAAGACATTATTTTAAAAGTTATTGTAAAGTTTTATGTTGTTGGCCAAGGATGGTCAAAGATGACTGTAATTGAAATATTTTATTATTTAATAATTAAAAGAAGAGACACCTATCCAAAGAGGAGTGTTGAAGAGTGTTCACTGACCCACTAGTAGGAATGATCTAGCGTAGAAGGAAAAAATGACAAATGGCAGCAACAACATTCACTTTCTAGCTGTTGTAGGAGGAAACTCCCCTATAATTGTGGTCATGTTCCCAAGAAAGGAGGAACTGGGCAGGTGGCTCATTTAATTACAAATATGACCCAAAGACCTAGGAACGCATATATATACCCATCAAATGAGCAGGAGGCTCACTACATTCTAGAGATTAGAACCTTGTGGATTGCTGGAAACTAAAAAGTTAGGCACACAAGAGAAATTTGATAAGGGGAAAGATAAAGTGAGTTGTTAGAGTGTTGACTGCAAATGTGACTACTAAGTTATAGAGAGGACTGATAATGATTCTACATAGTATCTTCGTCCTGGTGGTTCAATGAATAGGCTTAGGGGTCCTAAAGCAAGTAATTTTGGCTGCTTTCAGGAGACGGTTGGGAGGAACGATCTTCTTTGGGTGTTTGTCCACTTCGAAAGTTAAAAGGGTCTATATTGTTACTGGTTTATTATCTTTAAAATTATTTTATATTTATTTCTGAAGGATTTTTATGACTATTGAAAGTTTCCAAAGACTCTTATTGTTTTGAAATAAAGTAGGAAAGTATTTTTTTATTTCCTAGAAATTATCAGTTAAATACAAGAGAAATGGATTTTACTACATAAATAGATTCCATACAAGAATTTATAGATTATCCTTTATTATTATTTAAACATAGTATTATATATAGTTTCACCTAGTATTACCTATTATACATAGATAATAAACATTTACTACTTCCTTTAGTTTTCTTATAAGCCCTTGTAGGTTTAACCAAAAAGTTAAACATAGAACTATCATCGTTTAACCAAAAAATGAACTTCTTTTGCAATTAGGGTTTGCTCTTTTGAACTCAGTAAATCCCTCCATCAAATAAACTCTATGCTAAAACAACATAACTAATTCTAAAAACAAAAAAAACAATTTTTTCCAGTCGGGGTTCAAAAACATAAAAGTAAATATTTTTTTATAATTTATTCAATTTCAATCTCTTAGAGCTAAAAGGCTTGATTTTTAATATTTACTTAGTATCATTCTTCTTACAGGCTTAGCAATTTATCAAAATGAGTTAGGGTTAATAATTTCTTTTAATAACAAAGTAATATAAATAAAATATATATGAAGTATTTAGTATCAATAACATATAACCGAAAGGCTTATTATATTCATAATTTTCACATAGATGAAGGGCTTGTTGTTCTTAAATAATTACCCAGAATCAATTTCACACAGCTGAAAGGTTTAACAATTAAAAAAAAATACGATTTAGGGTTAAAGACTAACAAATAAAGCAGTTTTGATATAACCACAATATCAAACAAACTTTCCCATTTATGGATTTTACATTCTTAGCACAAGTCAAGGGTTCGATTCATCTAAAGGCTAAATAACCAAGTAATTTATTTATAAACGAAACCTACAACAAATGCAACCTAAAAACAAATAGCAAAGAATGGGTCATAACCTTTTTACCAGCATGGCGTCTTTTAACAAAGGTATAAATACAATAAACATAACCAAACAAGAAATCCATTTTCATATAATGTTAAACAATATATTCATTGCAGAGTAGTACTGAGAGTTAAACAAGGTGTTAAACAAAATAGTAATGGTTTTAATTTGGATTGGACGTAACTAAAGTCGCCGAGGGAGCTCCAAGAAGATTTTAATTAACTGACATTTAAATGGCAAGATCATGAAGTACAAAATGTACTTCTTGGGATCTTTGGATTTATCGTTTTGATTTATGGGGTTGACACTTGGCATCGTGCCTATTTCTTGGTGATTGGAAGGTAATCTTGGAACTTTTGAGCCTTGCTTGTGCTTTCAATGAGATTTTAATATGAGGATTTTATTGATTGACTCTGTACTGTGCGTACAGTGCTGACATCATCATCCCTCTGTCTGG
Source organism: Pseudotsuga menziesii (assembly GCA_001517045.1). NCBI lineage: Eukaryota > Viridiplantae > Streptophyta > Pinopsida > Pinales > Pinaceae > Pseudotsuga > Pseudotsuga menziesii. The sequence continues at coordinate 18,462 of LPNX010297283.1, read as the reverse complement.
AGGCTTGGTTGTCTTGGCATCTAGCAGGACTTTTATTGGTTTTGTGCGACAATTAATATTTACTGACATGGTGATTGGTATGTCACTTCGTCAATTGAAAGGATTAGCACGTACTCCATCGAGGGGTGTTAAGGGTTTTAATACGGGTATTGGTGATGTATCTAAGGTTTCCTCATTTCATTTTGATGAGTGTTGTGAGCTGAGAGCCATGGGAGCGCCTCTGCATTGTGAGGAGGTTGTTGGGTTTAATCCTGCTCTCTCTTGTTGTATGTCGGGGGTGGTGAAGAGTTCTGGAGTGTTAAAGGTCTCCACACTGAAGTTTGCTGATCAGTGCGTGTTAGTAACCATGCATGCGCCTTTGCGACGAGCGGAGAATGATGGTGTGGTTTCGAGGGTCTCTACTTTACATTCAATAGAGCAGTGAGAGATGGGAGCCATTGAAGCGCCTTGTTTGAATGTGGAGGAATATAGGTTTAAACCTGTTCCTTTTTTCCTAGCTCGTTCTGAGTCGGGGCTTTTGAAGAGTTTTATTGATGTTTTCGGTGAGAAAGCGCGGGTCCTTGCACATCAATATACTAGGCATTATGAGCCAGGAGTATTGGGAGAGCCATTGCGGTGTGCCGAGGTTGATGAGTTGATGCTTGAACATCTATGCTTGGTTAATGGTGCTTTGAATGGCCGGAAGTACAATATTTCCTCATTTAAGCCGATAAGCTCGAGTATCTCTGGTGATGTTAAATTATCAGAAGATCTGGGAATGTTGTGTTCTGGTCCTGTGGATAAGTCTTTAGATATTGGGAAGCCTTTGTTGGATGCAGGCTTGGATTTTCATGATGGGTATGGTAATGGTTTGTCCTCGATGGGTTCAGACTTTGCTTCTATTGTCAGTTCAGGTAATGGACAGAGGGTTAATGATGCTTCGGTTGAACTTTGTGCTTGTCTTGGTTCATCTGCTCTGGAAGTTTGTAAGGTTTGTAATGGATTTCGTTCAGAGGTTGGTGTTGGCATGGGAAATTAGTGCGATTCTCTAGAGGTCGCTGAGCAGAAAATGCATTTTAGATGTGGTGAGATAGGAGATTCGGGAAGGTTTGAGCCCAAAGTTCGATCTGAGCTCCCAGATTCTAAAGGGAATTTTCTTCGAGATCCTATTACGGATTTTGTGGCTTCCTTGCATGCTTTGAATTCTGGGGAGAAAAAGAAGAGTGAAAACAAGCGTGTTAAAAAACTTGTTAAGTCGGTCTTGATGACCGTGGGTGAGGATGTGGGTTTGAATGATATTGCACTTACTAATGCGCTGACTTTGGTTGGGAATTTTAGTGGACGAAAATTTAACTTTGACAGTTTGAATGGATGGGCTACGTCAGTGTGGAAAGATCTCATCAGTGCTTTGCCTGCAATTTTTCTACTCCCAAAAGGCTGGATAGCTTTCAAATTTTCCACCGAGGAAGATACTGATATGGTCCTGGCTGGAAATTGGCGTTGGGACAAAGATGGTTTATTGGTCAAAAGGTGGATGCCTCTTTTTGATCCTTGAACTGAAAGGTATGATCAAATCTTGATTCCCAAATTTTCCTTTCGAATTCTGGTCAGATGATTTTTTTAGACTGGTGGGTAATACTTTGGGCACTCATTTGGAGACTGATTTTTCATATTTACAAACTGGTGTTTGTTGTATGGGGCGGGTTTTAGTCTTGTTAGATTACTGGAATGGTATGCCTACTGATTTGGTTATTAAAAGAGGTTCCTCTGAATTTAGTCAACCCCTCAATTATCTGGGTGTCCCTTTTAGATTTTTTAGGTGTCATGGGTATGGGAATTTGATGAATGCTTTCCCGCTTCCTTTTAACAAAAAATTTTCTTCTGGCTCTGTTCAAAAAAAAATATGGCAGGTTAAAAATGATGGGTCTGTTTTGGAAGCTAAGGAGGGGTTGGATTTTAATGAATCAGAATTATTGAATCTATATCATCATGAGGACAAGGCTTTAGACTCTCAACCTTCCTTGGAAGACCTCAGACCTCTGAGCCTTACCTCGACTGATGGACTAGGGAGAAATTTCATGGATAAGGAACCTGATTCGGCTTCGTTATTTAAATCTATTCAGAATAAAGCTTTATGGGACCTAGGGTCTGTATCCCATCCTAAGGTGCTTCCTGCTGTTAGTAAGGATTATTTTCTTCGTTCTTGTTCGAAATCAGTGGATGGAGGGTTCGGATCAGATCATGATCCTTTTTGGAAACTTCTTCATGTTAAGGGATGAGATAGGGTTCTAGTAAATACCAATCATTCTATGAAGGATGGAACTGAGGCACTTAGAGCCATGTATGCCTCTTTGGATTGTTCTTTATGATCCTTATTACCTTAAACTGTAGAGGTTTGGCTAGTCTACCTAAAAAACTAGGGGTTAAAAGACTGATTGATGAAAAGTGTTTAGATGTCATTTATCTGCAAGAAAATATGTTTGATGGTTGTATCTTGGTGAAGGAAAGGGAATTACTGTTAAAAGATCGACAGTATGTGTCTGTGGATGCCAAGGGTAGATCTAGGGGACTTCTTCTAGGTTGAAGGTCGCGCAAATTTCTTTTGCTTAATGACTGGTCTATGACTTCAGGTCTTTGTGCTGTTCTGCACTCTTTTGAATTGAATAAGGATTTATCCTTTATAAATCTTTATGGACCTTATTCAGATCGAGAAGTTTTCTGGAATAAGCTTTCGGGTTCAGATTGTTTGAATTGTCCTTTTTTGGTTTTTGGAGGAGATCTAAATTTCTCCTTGGGTCTTTCTAAAATATGGGGGGTTAAATCTCATGTGGATGCCTTAACCGACTTCTTTATTAATCTTCTGGATGGGCTAGGGCTTGTTGATATTACCCCCTTGATCTCCCTTCCTACATGGTCTAACCGCAGAATTGGTCCTGAGAGTATTAGTAAAAGGTTGGATCGACTTCTTTTATCAGTCGATTTCTTGGATAGTGATTTTCTTCATAAACAATGGATTGGTTGTGGAGGTGATTCTGATCATCAAACAGTTTATTTACAGATCACTTTTGAAAATCCTAAGACTCATGGCCCTTTTAAGTTTAATGCTTCCTGGTTAGAACACATTGAGTTGGTTGAGTTATTAAAATATTCCTTGGTGGTTTTTGATGCACTATTAGAGATTTCCCCTGCATCCCAGTTTGTTGTCAACCTTAAAAGAATTAAAGACATATCCATTAATTGGTCTTTGAAGAAAAAAGCCTAGGATATTAAGGATCTAGTTGACATTGAAAATGATATGAAAAGGTATTATGATAGGTCTATTATTGGTTTTACTTCGGAGGAGGATAAACTGTCTTTGATTGAGCTGGAATCCCATAAGAGAAGTATTTTATGCTTCAGGGAAAAGGAGGCTCGACAAAAAAGTAGGGCTTTATGGTTGATATGTGGAGATGACAATACCCCCTTTTTTCATAAATTTGTTGCTCATAGGAAAAATCTTAATTCCATTTGGAAAATTCATGATGATTCTGGCAATCTTGTTGAAGATGCTGAGGCCATTGCTAAGGTAGGGATTCAACATTTTGAGTATCTGTTTAAAGAAGAAGCTGATCTCCATCTCCCTGAGATTGTGCATAGTGCAGGTTTTTTTCCTTCATCTATATTTGAGGATGATAATAGAGAGCTTATGATGCCTATTACTTTGAAAGATATAAAGCATATCCTGTCCATTAGAAAAAATGATAAGAGCCCGGGACCTGAAGAAATTCTTTTTGAGGTTTACAAGTGTCTTTTTGATGTATTGGGCGAGGACCTTCTCAGAATTATTGAGCTTTCCCGGATAAGTGGTAAAATTCTTGTGGTTTTCTATTTAACCTTTATTGCCCTTATACCAAATACTGATCATCCTTTGTCTTTTGAGGATTTTAGGCCTATCTCTCTGTGTAATTTTGTTTACAAAATTATCGGTAATATTATCTCTATTTGGATCAGAGAGGTTTTGGGTAGAAGTATTTCTGGTGAACAGTTTGGGTTTCTGCCAGGTAGACAAATTCATGATGCAGTTGGGGTCATTCAGGAAGGTATGAATTCTATGCTTAAGATTGATTTATCTAAATCCTATGATCGGGTAAGTTGGACCTATCTCCAGGTTATACTTTCCAAAATGGGATTTGCGGGGATTTTTATCACTTGGGTCATGAGCAGTCTCTCCTCAGTATCATTCTCACTGCTTATTAATGGTGTGGCATCAACCTTCTTTAAATCTAGTAGAGGCCTTAGACAAGGCTATCCTTTAGCTCCCTTATTATTTCTTATTATGGTTGAAGGGCTAGGAAGGGCTATTCTTTATGCTAAAGCTTGTGAGACTTATCAAGGCTTATCTTTTGGTAATGATATTGTCTTAACTCATGTTCTTTTTGTGGACAATATAGTAATGGTCAATGATGGTTCTGAACAATCTCTTTCTACTTTATATGAGATTTTAATGAATTTCTGTAAGGTATCTGGGATGAAGATAAATGATGAAAAATCTTCTTTATATTTTTCTTGCATGGATGAATCTGAGATTATTACTTTACAGAATATTTTTACCTTTCCTGTTGATAGAATTGAAAATGGTATGAAGTACCTTGGGTTTTATCTCAAACCTTGCAGATATCTTTTAAAGGACTGGGATTGGTTGATTATAAAAGTTGAAAAAAGGATAAAAAACTGGATCTTTCGTTGGTTATCCAAGGGTGGTAAGTTAATATTGATTAAAGTAGTAGTAGAGGCCATTCCGGTCTATTGGATGCACTTTTGGATACCGATGGGGATAATTGAAAGAATCAAAAAACTTTGTTTCAAATTTCTTTGGTCTGGAAATCAAAATTCTCATGGTCTTCCTTGGACATCTTGGAATATTTTGGCGAGTCCAAAATCCTTGGGTGGTTGGGGACTTAAAGTCCCTGCTTTTTTTGCTAAGGCTCTTGCAGGAAAAAATGTTTGGAACATTATTCAGGGTTCGGGGTTATGGGTAAAAATTGTTGTTCAAAAATAGATTAATCCATTGAGTATATTGGAATGGATTAGATCTCCTGTCAAAAAGAAAAAGAATATTTCTATATGCTGGAAAGCTGTTCTCTGGGATTTTGACATTATAGGTCATTTTTTGGCTTGGAAGGTTGGAAATGGTAATGTTGTTTGTATTGGGTTAGATCCTTGGTTAGGATGTAAATGGAGACATGTTTTACCAAGTGCCATGCTTGAAAAATTATATTTGGCTAGATTATATTTTTTATCTGACATTGGACTTCCTGGAGTATCTGTTTTGATGGCTCAACAGTGGTTTAATGCCGATTCTATTGGTTTCACAGATCCTCAAGAGATTGATATGTGGAATGGGTATTTAGCCATTCTAAAATCTATTCATGTTAGGATTACAGCTGATGATGATGCTCTTATTTAGACTTTATCTAAATCTAGCCAATACTCACCTAAAGAAGGTTTTGCTCAGCTTATAAATAGAGATTTGGATCTTATCTGGTGGTGGAAAGTATTATGCAAGATGAGATGTCCTCTTAAAGAAAAGTTATTTTGTTGGTTTCTCTTTTCTGGCAGAGCATTGACATGGGATATGCTTATCATGAAAGGTAGAGAAGGACCTGGTAGGTGCTTTTTGTGCAAATTGGAAAGTGAAACCAACTTTCATATTGGTGTGGTTTGCCGTTTTTCTCAGTCTGTTTGGTTAATTATTGAGGACAAGCTGAGACTTAATAATCTATGGAATGGAGAAACTATGACAACCTGTTTCAAAACTTAGTGTTTAAATCCGGATGTGGCAAATTATAAACCCTTATCTATCATTGTCTTATGGTTCATTTGGAAGGCCAGAAATTTATCTTGCTTTGAAGGTTTGTCCTTAACTCCTGCATAGGTAGCTAGATTCAGTTTGGGAATGATGAAGAATACCCCTCAAAACAATTCTGTTGTTCTGGTTAGATCTATTTTTGTGGAGGTTATTGATAAAACCTTTGCATGGGGTTTTTTTGATGGATCTGCAGCAGGGGATCCCAAATTATGTGGAGCTGGAGGTATGTTGTTTTTAACAGATGTTCACTTTTTCTCTTTTAAAGCTGGTTTAGGAGTGGGTACTAACAATTTTGCAGAATTGTGTGCCCTCAAGCTACTTCTTCTTCTGGCTCGAAGGAACTCTTTGGATAAAATTCAGATTTTCGGTGACTCTCAGTTAGTTATTAACTGGGATTCTGGTAAGTATCGATTATTGAATTTGGAATTATCCTTGGTTCTTCAGGAAGTTAATAGGATTTCTGATGGATTCGATTATGTGTCATTCCAACATATCTACCGAGAAAGAAATTCTTCTGCAGATGCCTTGGCTAAAGCTGGAGGAAGGATCTTGGAAGGTTCCTAGTCAATTATGCAACATAGAGTGGATACCATTATGGAAACCTTCCAGGTTTTCTAAGATCTTCTTTAACTGGTTCCGTTGGGGCAGTGCCATGTTTGGTAATGGTGGAGAATATGGATGCTCTGTCCAGCTTTATGTGAAGTTTTTATGGGTCTTTGATGATTATATTGTGATAGTCTTTTGAGCAGTTGGGAACTATTTTTATTTTGATATGATTTTGGCCTTGATATACATGGGACATTATTATGAAGGTTTCCTATAATGATCTTAATTTGGATATGCTCCAGATTTTGAATGAAGTTGCAGTGATCAGAAGAATCTAATGAGTAGACTTGTGATGAAAGTTCAAGTTTTTTGGACTGTGTAATGGTTTTTTTCCTTCGAATATAACTTGCTTTTTTCTTTTTCAAACTATTTATGGAGTTTATATTGTCAGTCATTACCAACTATAAGGTTGGGTTTTTTTTGTGATAATGGACATTAGAGCCATCTGCTGCATGTGAATAAAATATTTACGATTTTTTTTCTTTGAAAAAAAACAAAAACAAAATAGTAACAGGTTTTCCTCTTAAACTTCGCTAAGAATTTACATTAAGAGTTTCAGTAATTTATGAGTGACTGCAATTACCACTTCCCCACAGACTCCACGGTCTGTAAGAAAAAAGAGTTTAAGAAAAACATCAACTCTATCATATCCCAAAGGCATCTAAAAACCACATTATTTCTCTACCTTTTAAAAAAAATGATGTACAGGAAAAAACACAAGAGCATTTACCATAAAGTGGAGGAGGCTTGTTAAACCCCTGTATTCTCCAAAATTGAAACCAGAACAATAAAAGAAACCATGTTCTAGATTTTCCATGTTGTCGAGGACCATAGGTTTCAGGGATGTAGGTCTTACCGGAAACCTTTCGATGCCAGTACCCTTGACTTGATCCCACTCTTCAAGCCAAGCTGCAATGAAAATAACAACCATTGAAAACCTCCTTCTATCAAAATTTACATAGAATTTAAACTATGAAAATTTGGCATTCGACATTAAAATAAATAATAAAATAAATTGCTGTAAACTAGAAAAGAAAATGAAATGTGCAAAGGGGCAATGTTTTTACCTTAGTGACAATTTATCTACGAAGGAGTAGGTTGAGACCGTGAACTCTATAACGTAACAGTGCCTTGACCAATAGAAACGCAACCTAAAAGAAAATAACAAAAAATGGGCCATAACCTTTTTACCAACATGGTGTCTTTTAAAAAAGGTATAAATACAATAAACATAACCAAGCAACAAATCCATTTTCACATAATTTTAAACAATGTATCCATTACAGAGTAGTACTGAGAGTTAAACAAGGTGTTAAACAAAATAGTAACAGAAATCACAGTAACTGTTTTTCCTCTTAAAATTCGCTAAGAATTTACATTAAGAGTTTCAATAATTTACAAGCGTCTACAATTACCACTTCCCCATAGACTCCATGGTTTGTAAGAAAAAATGGTTTAAAAAAAAACATCAACTCGGTCATAGCCCAAAGGCATCTAAAAACCACATTCTTTCTCTACCTTTTAAAAAAAATGCTGTAGTGAAAAAAACACGATAGTGTTTACCATAAAGTGGAGGAGGCTTGTTAAACCCCTTTATTCTCCAAAAATGAAACCAAAACAAGAAAATAAACCCCGTGCCAGCTTTTCCATGTCGTTAAGGACCGTAGGATTTAGGGATTTAGGTCTTACCAAAAACTCTTTGACGCCAGTACCCTTGACCCGATCCCACTCCTGAAGCCAAGATGCAATCAAAATAGCAACCATTGAAAACCTCCTGCCAGTCAAACTTTACATAGAAGTTAAACTATGAAAATTTGGCATTCAACATTAAAATAAATAATAAAATAAATTGTTTTAAACTAGAAAAAGAAAACAAATTGTGCAAAGGGGCAATGTTTTTACCTCAGTGACGATTTATTTGCAAAGGAGTAGGTTAAGACCGTGAACTCTATAAGGTAACCAAGAGAAACAAAGACATTGTAGTCATTCCAGTGTTACAAGGGAGGCCATGTGGTCGAATGCTGGAAGGGTTGAGAGACTTCAACTCTCTCCACCAGCCTACAACACAAAATAATAACGCAGAAGACCAAAACCCTTGGGTTTTTGCTTAGGGTTTAAACCCTTTGTCCAACTGGATGGCACTTAAATCCCTTTCATGTGGGCACATTAAACTTACCATCTACCTCCACAAAGGTTAAAATCCATCACCCATTTCTCTATAGTTTAAAAATAGTTTCGAAGTTATTTCAAATCCATGGTATAAGTTTTTAAAACAAGGTCAAAGCATATTATGAAATGACCTTTTCTCATTTGTAATACGAAATCACTTTTGAAAACTCTTTGATTCTTTAGTATTTGATTGTAACCCTAGGTTCATCACTTGTTTAAGTTGCATGGGATGGGGCTAACCCATCTTTATAAGACAACTACAAATTTTACAAGGTTAAACATTGTGTTAGCTTAAAATAAGCTAAGTAAGACCTTTAGCTTGTAACTCTAGAAACAAAATAGGGTTAGTAATAAGAGGGTTGAAAATTTTAAAAACATGAAAAATCTATACAAGTTATGCACATAAACTGTAACTTACAACAAAGCATGCATGATACTTCAACAATTGAAATCAAGTATTTTATCATAAGTCTCAAAATTTGTATCCTAGTAGAATTTCATATGAATATTTTATGCAGTGATCTTATTCAAGTTTTTAGGTATTGATTTTCATAGAAGTTTATCATTATAAGCTAAGTCCTAAGATGAATTTTTAGGATGTAGGGTTTAAATTTTGTGAAACCAGATTTAGGTCTTTTATTGATCTAAACCTTCCATAACAATTTTTTTTATGAATTTTTGGATTTGTTACATGTGGTATCAGAGCACGATTTCAAACACTAGGCTTGAAGTTGGCTCAACTCGCATGCTCAAGACAAAAACAAGAAAACAAAATACCAACTTATGTTTAAAAATTGTTTCTGTACATAAATAGAAATTTTTATTTTGCTGGAAATGGAAGGAGTAGAGGCAGTTGTTGAAGATAGATCACATCATAATAATCCAGATAATATAGACATGGAATTAAATAATCAACCATCTGACTTACTTCAAATTGTAAAATACTTAAACGCTGAATTACAGAATGTTAAGGAAGATAATGAAATAATCCTAAGAGCACAAGAAGAATTAAATCAAATATTGCTGGATAAACTACATAATGAAGAAAAGGATAAAAGAAAAGAACATGAATATGAATCGGGTACTACATCCTACAAGTGTAAAGGTAAAAGGTTAAAATTATCTGATAATGAAAGCAATTCCTCCTCAGTAATTAATGTTAGGTCACACAGAGAGAAACATAAATATTCTAGTGAAAGTAGTGACGGCGACAATAATCCTAGAAAGAGAAAATGTAAACCTTATGAACAAATTTCAGGCAAGTTTAAGAAGATAAAACCCCCAATGTTTAATGGTGAGGTGGAAAAAGGAGAAGAAGCCAAGGCATGGCTATTAGGGATGAACAAATATTTTCAAATCTATAATTACTTAGACAGGCTGAAAGCTAGAATGACTATTTATAAATTAATGGGAAAAGCTGATATATGGTGGCAGGATGTAAAAAGAGTGAAAAACATTAGAGAAAAATATGTAACTTGGAGGACTTTTAAGAAATACTTTAAAATATTTTTTTGTCTAAATAATATTACGAAGAAAGGGATAAGGAATTTTACGATCTTAAGCTAGGTTCAATGTCTATGAAGGAATTAAGTAGTAAAATTTTAAGTTTATTACGATACATACCTTATATCATCGATGAAAATACTAATATACAGAGGTTTCTGAGTTGTTTACCTTTTAGCTTCAAGGACAAAATTGAATATGACAATCCAAAAACCCTTGAGGAAGCAATGAGGAAGGCTAATTTCTGTTATGAACAAAGCAAAAATAAAAAAGAAGGTGTATCCAACTGGAAGGGTAAAAGAACAAATAATTTTAAACAAAGAAGAAAAGGCTTTAAGTCCAACAAAAATTTCGAAAACAATTCCTGAAACTATTCTAAGAATACTTATCAAGGAACATACTTTAAAAGTAATACACAAAAGAATTTTACAGCAGCAAAGAACATAGACATACCTAACAATCATGTTAAAAATAATGAACAAAGAGAACCTATAAAATGATGGGAATGTTAGGGACCTCATTATGCGAAGGACTGTCCAAACATAAATAGGAATTTTAACAATGTGCATACAATACAAGAAGAAGCAACTGTTGGTGACGTAGTGAACGATATGGACAGAATTAATATAGCCTTGGAGAATCGACAGGATGATCACCAAACATCTATGGTTGAAATAGAAGGTATTGTATAGAACAAACCCATATCTATTTTGATATACCCGGGTGCTAGTTTAAGCTATGTGTCACCTAGTATAGAAGAAAGTTGTAACTTGCATTTGAAAAAGTCTAAAAAATCTTGGCTGGTTCATTTAGCTATAGGAACCAAGAGAAAGGTAGTTATCTATGTTGAATATTGTGAAATGTTTATGATCTAATTAAAACCTCAAGTGAAATTAAATGTACTACCTCTACGGTCCTATGATGTTTTAATAGGTATGGACTGGTTGGAAAAACACAAAGTAGTTTTAAATTGCTTTGAGAAAACATTTACATGCTTAGATGAAAAAAGAGAAACATTTTATAGTGAAACGAATACCTAGAAAAGTTTTTGTTAGATAGATTTCAGCTTTGCAAATGAAAAAGTCCGTACGTAAAGGTTATAAAGTTTTTGATGTGCATGTAAGGAATGAATAACACATGAATAAAGAAGATAAATTAAAATTTGATGATATACCAATTTTAAAATAATTTTCAGATGTATCCCGGAAGAGATTCCAATATTACCTTCAAAAAGAGAATTGGATTTTACTATTGAATTAGTATCGAGAGTTGTACCCAATTCAAAGGCTCCTTACCGGATGAATATCCTAAAACTTAATGAAATAAAACTACAACTTCACATGTTAATAGAAACTAATTACATAAGTCCAACTGTATCACCTTGGGGATCACTTGTCTTATTTGTTAAAAATAAAGATGGTACCTTACACTTATGTATAGATTATTGTTAGTTAAACAAGATGACAATTAAAAACAGATATCCATCACCCCACATAGATGATATGTTCAATCAGATATGTGGAGAAACGATATTCTCAAAAGTAGACTTCATATGTAGATATCATGAATTCAAAATTAAAGACTAAGATATATTTAAAACTACATTCAGAACCCATTACGGTCATTATGGGTTTGTATTTATGCCATTTGGGCTAACAAAGGCTTTGGCATATTTTATGTGTTTAATGAACAATGTCTTAAGTAAGTATTTGGATAAATTCGTAGTTGTATTTATCGATGACATATTAATTTATTCAAAAACAAAAGAAGAACATGATAAACATCTACAAATAATATTACAAGTTTTGAGAGAACACAAATTGTACGCTAAATTTAGTAAATGCAAATCCTTTAAAGATACAATACAATATCAAGGTCATGTGATATCCAATGAAGGGATATTAGTGGATCCTAATAAAATAAGAGAAATAATGGAATGACTCGTTCCTAACAATGTATCAGATGTATGATTTTTCATGGGATTACAGGATATTATTGAAAACTCATAGAAGAATTCTCGAAGATTGAGAATCCCATAACGTCCTTACAGAAAAGGGAAAAATATTTGCATGGGATTTAAAATGTGAAGAAAGCTTTAAAAAGTTAAAAGAATTATTAACCATTGCACCTATCTTAAAAATAACAGATCCAAATAAGGACTTTGTTGTATGCACTAATGGATGTAATGAGGGCCTAGGACGTGGAGTGTTAACGCAAGAAGGTCATGTAATAGCATATGAATCAAGAAAATTGAAAATACACAAAAATAATCATGCTTCCTATGATTTAGAGTTGGATGCCATAATACATGCCTTAAAAATATGGCACCATCATCTAATCAATAGAAGATTTTTATTAATGTTTGACAACATAAGTTTAAAATACTTATTTGATCAACAAAATATGAACGCAAGGCAAGCAAGACAGTTAGCTTTTCTTAGCGAATATGATTTCGAGATCAAACATATAAAAAGAAAAGAGAATAAGGTGGATGATGCCTTAAGCAGAAATGCAAATATGAATTTTATAGCTATTGTTAGCAACTATAAAACAGAATTGGACGATAAGTTTGAAGACATAATAAAAATGGATAAAAATTATCAAAATTTAAGAGAAAACGTTACAGAAAACGAATTTGAAAATATAAACACAGATTTCAGTTTGAATGAAAAAGGTTTAATGCTATATAAAAACATATTATATGTACCAAATGTACCAGAAATAAAATTGCTGATTTTAAATGAAGTACATAAGAGTCCTTATTTAGGACATCTTGGTTACCAAAAGATGATAACAATGCTAAGAAAATATTATTTCTGGACCAATATGAAAAATGAAGTGGATGATATATAGATGGGTGTATAGAATTCCAGCAGGTTAAAGATGAGCATTGACACCCAACAGGTCTATTGCAACCATTACCAATCCCAGATTGGAAATGGGAAATTATTAGCCTTGATTTCATAACAAGGATTCCTAAAAATAAAAAATAAAATGATTATGTGATGGTACTGGTAGACAAACTTAGCAAAGAAGCTCATTTTATACCTATTAAAACTACATATAAGGATACTAATATTTCTAATATTTTTATGAAGGAAATTTTTCGTTTGCACGGAATTCCAAATATGATAATTTCTAATAGGGATCCTAAGTTCACCAGTAATTTCTAGAAATCATTGTTTAAAGGATTTGATACTAAATTAAATTTTAGTATCACTTATCATCCGCAAACAGATGGACAAATAGAAAGAGCAAATCAAGTTTTAGAAGATATGTTAAGGATCATCCAAAGAAATGGGAAGAATATATGCACTTAGTCAAGTTTTCTTATTAATAGTCATTATCAAGCTTCAACTAAACTTAGTCCTTTTGAAATAATGTATGGTAGGAAGTGTAATACTCCCATTTCATAGAGTAATCCGATTGACATATTGATGTTAGGGCCTGACTTGTTAAAATAAATGTAACTAACAATGAAACAGGTAAAAAGCAATCGAAAAATTGCACAGGATAGATAAAAGAGTCATGCAGACCTTAAAAGAACTTAGAAATAATTCCAAGTAGGTGAGCATGTTTTTGTCAAGGTAAAAACCATAAAAAGATCCTTTAAGTTGGGGAGTTGTGCTAAATTAGCACCCAAGTATTGTGGACCATTTGAGATATTGTAAAGAGTTGGACAAGTCATTTATCAGTTATCTTTGCCACCTAATCTCAAAATACATAACGTATTTAATATTTATATATTGAAAAAGTATGTACATGATGCTACTCATGTAATCGATTGGAATGTTATCCAGGTAGAACCAAAAGGATATTTTCAGGTGGAACCAGTTTGTATCCTCAACAAGAGAGAAATGTGTTGATGTATATGTAACTTCGGAATGTATTCTTATATGTATTTTATATATTGTAACCTGATGTTTATTCCAGGATGTTTCTATTATGTATTTGAGTCATATTGTATTACCA